>VOQJ01020460.1:15737-27593 GCA_015052665.1 Apistogramma diplotaenia | reverse complement strand
TTTTTATATTTATATTCTTTTTTTGAATTTAATGGTTTATGGGGTGGTTTGTTTTTTTTCCCTCCCTTCTCCTCTTTTTTTTTTTTTTGTTTGGTTCTCTTATTATGTTCCATCCCCCCACTCTTCCGTGCTCTGACTTTGAGTTTAATTCAGGGCTATAATAACATGCTTCTGTCTGCCTTTCAGAGTGATGCCTCTCTTTTTTTTGTTCTCTAAATACACCAATGACTGGTTGTCTGATTTTCCCTGGAAAACACTGTCTCCAGTTTATGGCTTATGTTGCTACATACCACAAATATCTGGATTAACTGTACATGTTTACATCCTTTAAGATAAAGAGTGCACACATTCAAACATAACCCAGTCACATATTTTGTTTTCCCTTTCAGTCTTCCAAGCCGTCTTTCCTTTCTTGCTAAGGTTCTGAAGAAAATAAGATCAAATAATTTTTATAGAAAAACAAAATTCATACAACCATCCTTTCTTTCTTTCCTTTTTTTTAATCTTTCCCACCCTAAAGATTTCTCCTGCTCTGAAAAAGCAAATATTTAAAGGTTGCCTTAAGTGTGTTTGAGGTTGGAGCGGGAATCTCATGTGTCAAGGACCAGCAGTTTGCTCTTTGTTCGTGCAAATCATGGAAAGTGTTTGATGTCAGACTGTAGACGTACAGAAGGAGTGCACATGCGCAAATGTAGGCAGACAAAAATCTGCGCGATCCCTGTGGTGCCACCCAGACAGATATGGAAATGTTTTTTTTTCTCCAGTGGAATGGAAAAGCATCTCAGGAGAGTCCAGGAGAGACTCAGTTTGCTATATTTATTTTAAACTTATTGTATGTGGTACATTGATATTTGATATGTTATGATGTAAAGCTCAAAGAAGGCTTTTTAGCGGTTGCGATGAACTCTTAGATATCCAGCAGCAGAGATCCTTTTTATATATGAAAAATGTGAGCCTTCAAATCTGCACGTGCAGATCCTAATCATAATTGATTTTTCAGAACACAATAGCAATACATTTAACCCTTTTCCTGAGCATAATGCGGAAGAATGCAGAACCATCTTAGTAGCATATTTCCATGTTATACAACTGTCATTATGATAATCTGTATCTGCCTGGCTGTGACTTAACTAGCGAGCATTTACATTATTGACAAGCTGAAAAACTGACACAAAGGGGGCAGACTCTGAGGAATTACTGACTATCTTTCATCTGTTTTAAATCCATACAGTTAAGGGCTGCAGGGGCTTTAATGCAGCTTACCTAAAGATGAGCTTGCATTCATTATACTGTTCTCTCTTTATTATTCTATTCTTTGTAAAGGAAGCTGTTTAATATTGCAACCCAAAGGCTTTATGGCCTGAAAGTAAAATATTAAGTTATTTTCCAACTCATTGCAAATTTCATGTGGCCATGCAAAGTACAGTCCTCCTGATTTTTGTATCTATTTCCCAATTTGAACACGACAGCCAAACGAGCTGCTTTTTAGCTCCACTGTCGAGCTGATCTGATACTGGCCCATCTGGCCTCCGTCCATCCTCCAACATTTTACTAGATTTCCTACTCCTCTGTCATTTATAAATATTCTAAAACTTGGCACAAATGCTTTTTGTGTAACTCTACAGAATAGGGCATATGGGTTTTGAATGTTTTGCTTTTTGGATTCTTTTTTTAATTAATTTTTTTGGCTACAGCAGCTTTATTGACAGTAGAGAGATACAGGAAAGGGGTGAACACATGGGGAAGAGACGCGGGCAAATTGGCGGCAGGCCGGGAATCAAACCTGGATTCTTTTTTTAATTAATTTTCAAATTTTTCCAGAAATACTGTAGATTGATGTTTATCTTTATTCCTACTCCTCTATTATTCCTAGTTCAACTCTTTTGAAACTTGGGATATTCATTTGGCAAAGGTCTGTAGAACGATTTGGAAAGATTTTCATTTTTTTTCCCAAATTTTTGAAATTTTCAAGAAATATTGTACACGTTTTTATTCCTCTCAAACTTGTCATGAATATTGATTGGACAATGGTCAACAGATGCAATTTTGATTTTTTTAATTTTTGCACAAACTTTCAAAATAAAACATTTAATAACTTTTAACGTTTAACGTCAATCGTGACTCCTTCCTTATTTATTGGCAAATTCTTCAGAAACTCAGTATGAGTATTCATTGGTCTACAGAATGTTGCATATAAAATTTTCACTTTACAACTTTATATAAGTAAGTAGCAGCTCAGTGATGACTGACCTACACTCAAATAAATTTCTGTTCAAATATATCATATATTGGTCAAGTGAAACTTGACAGTGGAGCTCTGTAGGCCGACAGGTCTCTTGCTTCACTTTGAGCTAAATGCTAACTGTCATTTTAAGTAAGCCTTTACCATGTTCTGCATCTTCTTTTTTGTGTGTGTTAGCATCAATTAGCTCCTAACACAATCTAAAGCTGAAGCCAATAAAAATGTCATAATTTAGAATTTATTCATTATTATTACCATTGCCTGTGTGTGGGGCATGTGTGTGTATCAAACTTTCATGATAATCCATGAAAGCACTTTCATTCAGAGTCATTAGGGTACAGCCTCTAATAACCATGATGGGATATGTCACAGGATAAGCTAAACAAACAAACAAAAAACAATCATTTTCTAGTTGGGTTTGGCTTTAAAGATGCCACTTCCTGTACTTCCTTCCCCAGCAGAGACGCCATTGGCTGATGATTTTTTATGTGACCCACCGGTGGACTCGAGGCGCTATGCTATAGATCCCAGTGACTCTGCATTCAGCGTCACATCACAGTATCAGACTAAGCAGTCCTACAGTTACCGTGGCAGCAGTTGCTCTACTACAGCAGGCATGTGCAGACAAGCATCAAGCCCAGGAAGTCATCAGGAGGGAAACAGAAATGGTGAGGCTATAAATTATTTTCAGATGCACTTCCATGCAGATTACCTGCACCATCAGTGTTGGCTTATACAACAACTTGCTCTTGCACACATCTTTAAAGATGAACTATATTTGTACCATAGAACTATATTTGTACCATAGAAGGCCCAGATCACACAGTTGTACTAGTTTACACAATCTGTGCTATAGGTGATCTCATATTGTTTCCATCATAGATCTGCCCGAGTTAAAGTCAGTCAAGTTTCCTGAGCTTTAAGTGTGAGAAACTCTGGACTTATTTGCCTGGAATATAATTCTGAACAATGCAAAAAGGTTAAAATGAGACCTCTACCTAAAAATGGGGTAGGGTAGGTTAGGGAATGGTCTACTAGTATTCCCTGGGTAGTAGGATACACTATATTACCAAAGTATTCACCTGCTCATCTAAATTATTGCATTGTGCCAAGTGTAAAGTTTGGTGGAGGGGGGATTATGGTGTGGGGTTGTTGTTCAGGAGTTGGCCCTTAGTTCCAGTGAAAGAAACTCTTAATGCTTCAGCATACCAAGACATTGGAAACAATTTCATGATCCCAAGTTTGTGGGAACAGTATGGGGATGGCCCCTTCCCACTACAACACGATTGTGTACTAGTGCAGAAAGCAAAGTCCATAAAGACTTGGATGAATGAGTTTGGTGCTGAAGAACTTGACTGGCCTGCATGGAACACCTTTGGGATAAATTATAGTGGAGACTGTGAGCCAGACCTTCCATCCACTCCCATAAACACACCCCTAAACCTTGTGGAAAGCCTTGCCAGAATAGTTGAAGCTGTTATAGCTGCAATGGGTGGGATATCATATTAACCCTATAGATTAAGAAATGTCACTCATGTTCATATGTGTGAAGGCAGATGAGCAAATACGTTTTGGCAATGTATTGTACATGCCAACATGGCCTAAAATCTGTGTGGTTGGAGGGGAACATTATGGTGATAAGAATATTCCAGTTACCGCTCTAAAAACTGTAATGTACCATTTTTAGCTCAGTTGTTTCGAAGAAAAAGTTGAGGTGTGGTCACAGCCTTGGCGTCAGCGTAACAAAATCTTTCCACAAAATCTTTCCACGAAATCTTTAACGTTGGCCATAACTTGACAACACAACATTCAAAATCATACCACAGATGCAACTACTAAAAATCTTGCATGAATCCAAAAGTTTTCTGAAAATCTAGTAATAACTGCAATAACTTGAGAATGGTGACTTAGATTGTTCAAATTTACACCATAGATGCATACTGTTCAAGCTATGCCCATCAAACTTCACACACTTGTTCAGTGACTTTACTATAACAGCAATTTGACTAGTCTGATTTGCAAGACTATTACCTTTTTGTTCCTATTTGAGCATACAGTATATTTCACTCTGCCTGTCCTCTTGTGCTCCCCAGCCTACAGCCCGATGCCCGACCCTGGAGAGTGCAAGCGTCCTGTTGGTAAGGACCCTTCCAGCTGGGGTGTAGAGGATGTGGTTTGGTTCATTAAAGATGCTGATCCCCAAGCTCTGGGACCCCACGTTGAAGCATTCAGGAAGCACGTAAGTCTGGGCCACTTAATACTGTGGTTTGTACTAGGGATGCGCCAATCCGATATTCAGTATCCGTATCGGTCCGATCCTGACCTAAATTACGGTATCGGGTATCGAAAAATAATTGTTGCTGTAACAGAAGTGGATTGTCACTGACATGTGTTTCCACGCTTCCACCGCTCTCCTCTCTATTGTCTCTGTGAGTTTATTGTTCAGAATTTCAGCTATTTTTTTCTCTACTTCAGATCGCTATGACCGCAGGTCGCTAGCTAGCGCCGGTGTTAGCATTAGCAATCGTCCGGAAGCACCCCTTCCCCGTCAAAATATTCTTTATACTTTAATCCCTGATTAGTGGCTAAATATAGACCTGCAGTAGAAACGTATTCAGAAGAATGCTTGTGATTATAAAGCATTACGTAGCCCCCAGTTTTTCAACAAATACTGAGAACACAGCAGCAGCAGGCAGCTGTTTTAACTGCAGTCTGTCTGCAAAGACACGCAGCTGTTAGAGACGGTGCGCAAAAACAGCTGTTTCCCCTGTAACCACCATTAAACCTTTACTGGAAAACAGCTGGAGGTCCTTCATCAACCACCTGATCATCAAGTGAAGAAAAGAGAACTTTGTGAAACAAACAGGGGGGCTGGAGCACAAAGTGAAAAACTGCAGTACGGAAGTTAAAATATGCAGATGAACTGTTAATACGAAAAAGTATTTATTATCCAATTTGTTGAGTAATTGATGGAATAATTGAAAGAATGTGTGATTCAGGTTTTTTTTAAAAAAGTTGTAATAAAAAAATTTAATAAAAATCTTTTTTAATTACATTTTTAAATTTAATTAAAAAAAAATAGAAGATCGGATTTGTATCGGTATCGGCAGATACCCAAATGTAAGTATCGGTATCGGAGATAAAAAAGTGGTATCGTGCCATCTCTAGTTTGTACAATAACTTAAGCACTGGAACAGAGCTTATTTCCCAACATGCAGTGGGGCATTAGACAGACCCCCTCATGCAGGAGGTAGGGTATGCGTTCTATTTAAAAAATCTGTTATATGACAGCTGTAGCTCAATTTATCCATCACCCAGTGCCCCGTGGTCCTGAATGTAAATGAGCAGAGATAGAAACTACATGAATATTATTAAAGAATTTTTAAAGCATGAGGAGGTCTGTCCCCAAGCCTTTTCAATAAGTCACTATGTTTCCTCTATTTCTCACTGCGATGGAATATTTAAAATGACCCAAAATTTTTATTTATTTATTTTTGTTACTTTACAACTTTATCGTCCTGTATTTCAGGAAATAGATGGAGATGCCCTACTGCTACTGAAAAGTGAGATGATGATGAAGTATCTGGGATTGAAGCTGGGACCAGCGCTCAAACTGTGCTACCACATCGACAGGCTCAAACAGAGTCGGTTGTGAAGTGACACAGAGGAGCCGATCACCTCATTAACTTTTAAGAGCAATGAATCAGAGCAGATTCTATAAACCTTTCTGAATCATCAGCAATACATCGAGAACATTTGATCCAAATCTATGCTGGCTTTTACTACATTTACGCGAAACTTGTGACCGTGCAAGTTACAGCTGTAACACAGTTCTTTCATTGTCTTTGTTTACTTTATACCTGAACTGCTTTAGATTGTAAATAGTTTGGCGCCAAACAAATGGCAGCTATGGTATATTGAAACACGACCTGTATTAAGAGTTTCTGAGCTTCGGCAGCATTAATTTGAGCAGATCATATCTGTGCTATATCTCAACAAACTTCTAGGGTGCTTTACCTCAGTATCACATTTAAACTTTACAAAGTCTTGCTGCTGGACTTTTAAGGTAGTCCGTTTTATTTTCACTTGGTCACGTTTACCCAGGTTGAAGTCGTTGTCACGAATCGTAACTAATAACTCAAACTCCTCACTAAGCTGGTTTGGAAGTTCATTCCAAGATCATCTAAAACAACACAGCACTGTTACTGAGCCATTTTGGGGCGCAGCCCTCAAGCCTCTCTTTAAACTTTAAATACATATGAGTTGGCCAAGCAAAATGGCTCGTATCACTGACTTGACATGCAATGTGAAGCATGTGATAAAGCTCATATCTGAGAAACGTAAAACAGAAAGAAAGAAGCGATTTATTAACATGAACATTTTGACCACAAGCCACAACACGAGTGAAGAGATAACGATTTTTCACCCGTCACAAAGGCCTGCGATCACGCAGTGCTCGTAATGACAGGAAGGAAAGAAGACTTTGCTCTTTTTTTCTTTCTTCCACTGGGGGTTGCAAAGTAGCACGAGGCCGAGCAAATTTTTATCAAACTCATACGACTAGGTGCTCACTGGAAACAGTAACTATCACTGCAGTCACTACATTTTTACTCGCAAACTTCACCTCTGTGACGTCCTTCAGGTTGCTTTCTCCTCATACGATACCTCTTCAGTCACTTTGAATACAAATGCTTTTGAGTCTTACTGAAGCAGTATTTCATCCTTGAACTGTAAAAACAGACACTGCTCTATGTGAAGTCTCTTGAGCATTAACATTTTTTAAAACATCAGAATCAGGGCTGGGCAGCCACCAAATACATTTTTGTTATATAATGTTTTGTACAAAAAAAGCAGTCATGCACAGTGTTTGTCAATCTTGGTTTAACAATTCATTTTTTAAAAAATGTGTACAGTACTTGTTGTTTACTTTCATCTTTTTTTTTTTTTTTATAAACTTTACTTTATCGAGGTTGATTTTTAAAGGTGTGCAAAAAAATGAACACAAATGTGTAGCATATGAGCTTTTTTAACAAACAGATGAATCTCTGGATGTTGTCCATTTTTGAGTTAGTGACCTCTGTTGAATGAATTTTGATGTTCTTTACTGTTTGATACTTATTTCACACACAAAAAAATAAACCTGGTTTAATTTTAATCCTGTTTGTGATTTAGTTGGATTTTGTACTCAACATAAAGGATGATTTTTTTTTATTTGAAATAGTAGCTGCACAGTAAAGCAGATGAGACTGGATGTATTTTATAGTCAAGGTCAGGAATTCAGAATAGAATATTAGTGTGATATCAGCATGTATAGAAAATGAACACTGTGACAGTAATAATAACTTTATTCAATTGAATTTCTTCTCTTTTTTTGGCAGACTGATTAGTCTAGAACTATAAATGTACAAAGGTTTACAAAAAGTACAATTACAGGATGATTTACTATGTTGTCACATGTCTACATGGATGAAAGTACTGAACCACTGACATACTACTCTTCAAGGAGCTGCTCAGTCATGGAAACCCATCCCATGCAGTTCCTGTCGCACTGTTTTTGTGTTGATAGCAGTGCCAGAGGAGGTTTGAAACTCTGCTGTTATTGAATCAGCAGAGCGTTGGTGACTTTTGTACACTGCACACCTCAGCGCCCGGCAACCCCGCTTTGTAACATGTGGTCTGCCACGTGGCCTGGCTGTTGCTGTGGTTTCTAAACACTTCCACTTTGCAATAATACACATTGCATAGTAAACAGAACGGCACTTTGCAAATCTAATGATCATGTTCTCATATTGTGCAGAGGAATCTGGGAGTAGAGGCACTGGTGCGGCATATTTTTATCAATTTGTTTAGTATATTGAGTAAAATTAAACATGTTGCCTTGACTTGCCTAAATGTTTTGGACCTGCTACACTGTGAGTGGCTGATTAGAATTAACGAGCAGCTGAACAGGTGAACCTAATAGTGACACTCGCACAATATTTTAAAACCTGCCTATGTTTTTAATGGAAGCATTGTGGTAAATATTTAGTCAGTATTCAACACTTCTAAGAGCAGCCTTAATAAAGAATTTATTATTATTTTTAATTAGCTGCTTTCTCACCTTTTGCTATATACTTTCGTCCAGTAGGGGGCATCTCTGTCTGATTAGTCAGCTGATCGCCAGTAAACCCAGAAGAAGAAGAAGAGGAAGAAGAAGCTCCGTAGGAATACTTCCTGTATTAACATTTTCACGCTTCCATAGATGTGTTCGTCTGTCAGCCAGAGGTGAACATGGCAGAGGTCTCGGAGAGGACACTGCAAGTTGCCGTTGTGGTTTCCTTCGCTGCCGGCTTCTTTGCGGGCTGGCAGGCTAACAGGATGAGGAGAAGGCTTCTGGACTGGAGGAAAAAACGACTTCAGGACAAACTGTCAGAAACACAGAAGAAGCTAGATTTGGCTTGAATGGTAATGACACCACTGTTGTGATCTTTTTAGGGACTGAATTAGAGGTTCAAATCTTATATATGTTGGTTAGCAAGTCCTTGAGTGGACAGAATGAATGTTTATTCTTGGTTCGGATAACACAAGTTCGCTACAAATCATTTGTATTCATTCATATTCATTCATTTCAGTGTGTAAAATTATCTATTTCGCCCCTCCCCCTTTTTTCTTTTTGTTTTGTTTTGCCTTTTCATACCAGGTTTGGGGCTGTCTGCGGCTAAAGCTGTTCAATCCTGGGTGGGTGTGCTACACCATGTCTGTCTGTGACTGTGGGAACGAAATCTCAAGATGACGCACCTGCGTGCTGCACTACCTGCCTTTGTCGACCACACCTTGTAATAAATGAGTGTAATGCGCATAACTAGCTCCACAACAGTGCAAGGAGCAGCATTTTGTCTGCTAACAGACCGTATGCAAGGAGTTGTGAACCTGTCGTCAGTGGTTTTCCGTTCCAGCGTGTCTTCATCTCTGTATTTTTGTCAAATCCGGTCAAATAAATGTTTCTTTTTTTTCTACATTGAAATCCATCATTCCACACTGATGTTTTCACATGTTAGGACTTCTGATAACGTGGCAGTATATTATGGAAGTTACTCTTTTACACCTACACTATTACAACTAAAGGGGATTATAATGTGCTCCTAGATGTGTATGAATTACCACTAAAAGGAAAGACCCATCTACCCATTCTTACCTTCAGCCTAGTGAAATGTAACTGTTTTTAAATATAAGATGGGAGTACATACGCCATCTGCTGGATGAAAGATGAAAATCATCTCTGAATTTGAGTTCACATTGCCCACAACTCATTGAAGGGGATCAGAGCAAAGGGGTTACATTCAAAATACAGTACTAGGCAAAAGTCTTTATATTTTGCTAGTAAAATGGAAAAAGGGTGCAGAAGTTTAGTAGCAAAAACAGTTTGTGCAGTTCTAACGAGTTTGAAAGTTTTGTAATTTCTTTAAGCAGTCTTCAGGGATAGTTCTCCAGGCTTCCGGAAGGACTTTCAAATTGCTTCTTTGGATGTGGGCTGCCTTTTGTTCCATTCTCTGCCAATATGATCCCACACTGATTCAATAATATTAAGGTGCAGGCTCTGGGGAAGCCAATCCATGACTGATTGTGTTCCATTGTGTGTGTGTGTTTTTCCCCCTATCTAGATATGCTTTAACTGCATTGGTAGTGTGTTTGTCATGGTGAAAAATGAAGCCATTGCCAATTTCATGCTTTCCAGATGGTATTGCACGGTGGATGAAAATTGGATGCTATTTTTCTGTGTTCATACTTCCATCAATTTTGACAAAATCCCCAACACCACCGGCTGAAATTCAGCTCCAAACCATGACAGATCCTCCACTGTGTTTTACAGACGGCTGCAGACTGTCATACCTCCCTCCTGTCCTCCTTTTGAAAATTTGAATAAAATTTCAAATTTGGATACATCAATAATCAATAACACCTGTTGCCACTGATTTTCAGTCCAGTTCTTGAGTTATTTGGCGTACCTCGGCCTGTGCTCCCTGTCTCCCTAACTTAAGAATGACTTCTTGATAACCAGCCTTCCACTGAGATTGTTTCTGATGTGCTTTCAGTGAGCAGTAGATGGATAAACTGCAGGGCCAGCTGCATCTCTCAGGTCCTATGTCAGGTCTTTGCTCTATTTTTTTTGTTTCTTAAGGACATGATTTTCAGATACCGTTCATCTGCTCTAGATAGTTTTTTAGGCCTGACACTTGTTTTTTTTTCTCCTCCACTTATCCAATTTCCTCATTTTTTTAAGGACACACTGCAGGCAGTTCTGAAAAATGCCCAGTTTACAGGTAATAGCTTTTTGGGAATCACCATGTTGGTGCAAAAATACAATTTTATGCCTGTCAGACTGTGTTATCTTTGCCATTTTTCATAGATTCAACTAAAGAATTGGCAACAAATGATGTGCTTTTGCAAGAGGCTGCTAGAGAAAAAGTGCTTAAAGATACAATTAAAAAAATTATGTGTCTGTTATGTGTAGACACAACACTAAGTGACTTTTTTTTTAAATCCTGGAATGATTCATAGGTCAGTGTTAGGTGGCTTAACAAACAAAATCATTCCTCTGACAATGTTCAGGTACAAGGACCGAGATGAAAATGAGAGTGAAAAAGCAGCCAATGTCCAGACAAAAACTTTTGAAAGACCTTCAGAAAGCCTGGAGAGCCTTTAACTCAAGAGTGCTTTAAAAATCTCAGAAAGTCTGGCTGCTTGTAAGCAAAATATAACAACATGAGGGGTTGCACAAGAGTCTTGCACAGTTCTGTAGCCAAGACTTATTTGAAACTACAGCAGTGACCATGAGCAATGTTTGCAGTGACAGTAGGTGGGACCACACCTCCTTCAGGGGGGGCTCACCTGACTCCACTCACTCTTGTGGACATGATTCTGTTTGAACCTGTTTTGAGCCTAGCATTTTTTGAGTGTCAGATTATTTATGACTTAATAGCGATGAACACTGGTTAAAACAGCTCCCTGTAAAGTTTTGCCTGGGGCCCCACCACACTCAAGAATCACTGCTGCTCGTATATCAACACGTACCGAGCACTGCTTTGATTTTACTGACTCATTTTGTAATGGAAATGTTTTTTTTTTCTTTCTCGTCTGCAATTTTTTTCCCCTTTCATTTGATGCCAGTCATGTTTCCATAGATCACTGATAGAAAAGAGTCCAGGGTTTTTCCTGGATAGAGGAATCGAAATCGACTTGAATTTAAACAGCAGTTCCTAGTTAAACTGATTATGCAAAGCACTTTTGACTACAAGTTTTACTCTGTACACTTTAAGGGATTTATCTACTGTACCTCGCATCCATGGCTTTGGTAGAAATCTAAAGGCAAATTCAGAATTGGGAACAATACTACAGCCGATGTAAATGCTTTAGGGATTCCATATCAGAGTTACTAAAACGAGTTATCAAACAGTATGAATATTATTGAGACATAACGATTTATAGGCCTAAATTACACTTTGGCATTTTTTACAATTGTGACATTAACCTATTGTTGCCAAGTGTCCCTGGGATGCATGAAATCTGGAGCAAGTATGGGTGCCCCCCCCCCCCCAAAAAAAAAAAAATTAAAAATTTACTAATTTTTTTCCCGT
>VOQJ01020453.1:8755-21495 GCA_015052665.1 Apistogramma diplotaenia | reverse complement strand
GCGCATCTGTGACCAAGATAGCAAGTCTTTGTGATGTATCACGGTATCCATGATAATGTCAGCATACCACCAAGAAAGACGAACCACATCCCACAGGATTAACTGTGGACGCAAGAGGAAGCTGTCTGAAAGGGATCGGGTGCTAACCCGGGTTGTATCCAAAAGACATAAAACCACGGCTGCCCAAATCACAGCAGAATTAAATGTGCACCTCAACTCTCCTGTTTCCACCAAAACTGTCCGTCGGGAGCTCCACAGGGTCAATATACCCTACACCATACTAATAAATTATTGTGATCTAAAACCACATGTTTCAGTTTCATTGTCCAACCCCTGTACAGTGTATTACCACCAGTCAATTACAGCTTTCCGATGTGTACAATAAAAATAAGCTCGTCATCTATCCGTAAACCCAAATACTTGCAGGCATGTACCCTGTTAATGTTTTTGCCATATGGAATGCAGCTGTCTATTTATCCAATCACATGGCAGCAAGTGCCTTGTTGATGTTAGAGGTCAGAGGAGACTACCCAGACTGCAACAATAACTCAGCTAACCACTGGTGACAACCAAGTTGTGCAGAAGAGCATCTTTGAATACGCAACATGTTGAACCTTGAAACAGATGGGCTCCAGCAGCCAAGACCCACTCTGGGTGCCACTTTCTTGGCACATTTTGGACCCACACCACAGCCTTCATTAGTATTGCTGCTGACCATGTCCATCCTTTTATGATCACAATGTACCCATCCTCTGATGGCTGCATCCTGCAGGATAACACAGCATGTCAGGTTGGTGTAGGCCAGTGATATATGTTGATTATACACACACTAAGCTGCATACAGGTTATCTAAAACCTCCTATGTGGGAAAAACTACATATAAAGAAAACATTATACTACCATTTCTGAAAACAAAAATACTTATATACCCCTCCATGTAGTTCTCTTTGACGAACAGTAGATGGAGTATTGGCACGCACTGTAGATTTGGGCTCTCAAGGTTTAATATGCTGCAACGGCCAGAATATTCTCAAAGAGAAAACAAGCAGAACGTTGACATTTTAATATGGGCTCAGTTCAGTCTTGCTGGGTATAAAAATGCATTTATGGTTTATTTAATCTCCTTTTTAAAATGAGGTTTTTCTGTCACATGGGAATGTGAAGCCTTGCAAATAATCATATCCACTCGGGCTTCCAATGTTTTATGTGCATTTGTGGTGAATTCTGTTACCTAGTAGTTTGTTATATGATATTCTCTGGATGGATGCAGGCCATGTTGTGCTTTTCTCTCTGAACCAACTTGTCAGTGCATGAGCAGACTCACTGCCCATCCACTTCTCAACAGCATGGTGTCCATGATGTGCAGTATAAAAATCTACCGGAAAGTGTAACTTCTGGTAATATTACCTGGTATCCACAACATAAAAACCCAGCTTTTAAAGAGCAAAGTGTGTTTTCATGGTCACTACGGCAGTTTCCAGCTATCAGATACAGTACACATCTATAGCAAAGTGGGAATCTGAATGTATATTATCACTCTCTCAGTTTTAAGTAAAAGTCAAATCTCCTCTGGTTCCCCAGCTCCATGTGTGTGCACGCGTGTGTGTGTGTCACTCGCTTCATTTCTGCCTTTTCCGTCTTCAATTCCTCCTTTTGTCCCATTTGTTATTTTTACTTTACCCTCAGTGTCTTTCTCTTCTTCCTTCCCCACTCCTTTCACTTTCCCTTACTCCTCCTGTTTTTAATTCATCGCATGCTGTGCGTGGATGTTGAATCCAAACACACACACACACACGCGCGCGCACACACACACACACACGCTGTGTAGCTGTCGTCAGCTGAAGCAGCTCTCCGTGCGCTGGCGTGATATTTTGCCCTTTGATGACAGCAGTTCTGTGTTACTGCACCGAAGCTCTCAAAACAATGGATGTTGTGAGCAGAGTGTGAAAAAAATCTGCCAGGCCTCAGTCATGCTTCAGCAATGACTGTGTGCGTGTGTGTGTCTTAAGTAAGTGCAGCACAAATGAATGTCACAATATAGCTACAAGTCTAGAGATAGACAAGCAAGAGACAGGGCTGTTTGTGAGAACCATTATCCTGGACTCGTTTGCCAACACTGCAATGCAGCAGAGAATCAGATTTGTTCCAGAAACTTCAGTGTTTGGATGTAATTGCTTATCTGTGCCAGCACAGAATTTCCCTCCTCTCAGCATGTGCCTGACAATTAAACTAAAAATGCAGATGTCTTCTGGCTGAAAGATATACTGAGCTGTTGAACTGTTACAGTGCAGTGACAGGGCTATATCATGTGCAGCAACAGCTTAAATCCAGCATAGCAGTAGTTCGAGCAAGTCCCAAAGTCAAGCTCAGGCAAATCAGCTCAGTGCCAGCCAACAACAGAAGATGGTGGAACTGTATACTGTCATTGTCTTGGGTTTCGTTTGGGAACCTTTTTAAATATTTTTCAAAGGGTGTTTTTTTTTGTCCTCTTCCTTTTCACTATCATTTCATTAATAGTATTTTAGTGTTTGGTATTTGAGTTCTGGTTAGGTCCCCCCAGTGGTTCCCTCACTCTGTCTCATATATCTGTTAGTACCTTCTCATTTTTAGTTTGAAGTCTACTTGTCTCAGTGTCGTTTCCTGTTTTACTTTGACAGTTATTCTAGTTTTACTTTCCTTGTTTCCCTCTTTTGTAATTCTAAGTTTCAGCATTGCTATCATCACCTGTGATTAATTGTTTTCTACTTCCCCCAGGTTCTTGTGACACACATTCAATGTGCAACTCTCACATTGAGCACAGTATTTAAGCTGCTTTATACTACCCAGAGTTCTTGTGCATCTGTAAGCTGCTTTGCAACCCATGTCCAATAGAAATGTACCCCAATGCTGAAACCAAACAAAAGAAAATCAGGGTTCAGTCTGATGTTTTCCTGAGCTATTTCAGCAGGATTGTGCAGCCACACTGCAAAATATAAAATGACTGCAGAAGGGAATAATAAATGGAAATAAAACGAGACTGATGGGTTGGTAGTATTTTCTGATGTCCTTCAAAGCTCCAGAAAGCTACACTGATGCCTTATCCAGTAACCATCTCTTCATCATATTTAACTTGATTAAGGGAACTATTTCTGCACTTTCCTGGTTCTTTCAGTTTTGTGCCATTAAGTCGGATTTCCTGGCAAGTATGTCCAATATTAAATGTAATGTATTAAGTGTAATACTGCATAATGATCTTATGCTGCTAGGGCAACATCTAGAATGTCCCACTGCATTTTTGACAATAAAGTCTATATTTGCAAGCTTGTCAAAACATTTCTCTGAGAAAGATACCAGAGAAACAGGAAATACTTCATGTATTTAGCTGGCTTTTGCCAACCCCAGTTATAAATGTGATTCACAGACAAATTAGAAACATCCAAAAAAAGAACTGAAGGATGATAAAATGGGTCAGGCAGCACGGTGGTATGGTGGTTATCACTGCTGCCCCACAGTTAGAATGACATCTGGGTTTGATTCCACCTCTCTCTGTGTGGAGTTTGCATGTTCTCCCTGTGTCTGCCTGCGTTTCCTACCACAGTCCCAAGCAGTTACTGTGGTCAGGTTAATTGGAGATTCTAAATTGGATGTCTGTCTGTGTGTGTGTTATCCCTGTGACAGGCCTGGCGACCTGTACAGGGTGTACCCTCCCCCTCCCCCTATGTCAGCTGGGACAGGCTCCAGCCCCCCCGCGACCCTGAATAGGATAAGTGGAATAGGATGGATGGATAAGATGGGTAGAGATGAAGAAGCAAACAGATGGGAAAGAAACAAGACAAGCTCACATCACACCCTTACAATATGTAAAGTTGAATTATATTACACAGGCACGCATCAGAGATTTAAAGTGAGCATTCAGAGTGAAGACAGAGCCAACAGCTACCCAAAGGTTCCTGATAGAAGATTTAACAAATATTTAAAGGGAACCTAAAGTTCCCTTGCAGCACACCATAGGCAAGAGATGTGGAAGAGCACCTATATTTAGAAGCAGCCACAGAAAAGGATCATTCAGAACGATGTGAAGAATCTCTCCAAGTCAGACCCTAACACACCCAATCAGTATCTCAGACCACCGAGCAGAATGCGATGGTCAACAGTGTTGATGGGGGGGCTGGGACAGCAGCTGGAGCAGGAGTAACAGTTTTATCATTAGTGACAAATAACACCTTCGAAAGTAGGCTAGAAAAATAGGCAGCCCAGCAATCTCTGATTGAAGTGTTAAAACAACCCTAAAATATCCTTTAAATGAATGATATTTACTGATCTCCACAAACCCTCAACTATTCGGCAATATACAATCAGCTGTATCACCGGTTTCCAAACACTGCAGCGAGACTTCCTCTTTGACCGGATGTAACCACCAGGGCAAAGTTCAATGAGAGACCATGATCTCAGTTGCGCTGCCAGGTTTCAGTAAGTTAAAGCGCCTTGAGGCGACTGTCTGTAGTTATTTGGAACTAAATTAATGAAATTGAACTGAAATAAGAAATAAATTTTAAGAGTAAAGAAAATCGTTCAGTGACAACGCTTATTAGTCATTAAATTGAGCCATGCGCAATGACACAGATGTCAGATTATTCGTTAAAAAAAAAAATCAGGGTTCGATACATGAAGCTCGCAGATTCCACTCATGGAGGGCAAAGAAAGCAAAACAACCGGAGAGACTGGATGAAAACTCGTGAGGTAACACGGCCTCATAAATCCAGGCCCTGCGTGTCCAAAAAGAAATCCCCCTCCATGGAAATCATCTGAGCACAGAAACACTCGATTTACCAGCCACTCCACGCTTCCATAACAGTCTGAGCTTCACCTGGACGCCTGCTCTTTTCCCTCTGTTGACTGTTGGGAATATATGAATCAGTTCTGCATGAGCGTGAGTGATGAAGGATCTGCTGGACCTCATGCCTCTACCTTTACACTGCTTTCCTTTTTCTTCCCTACAAGTTCTCGTTCTTTTTAAGTTGTTCTTCCTCTTAAGTTACCAGACCTTCTTTAATGCCTGCACCGAAAGACGGATGTAATTACACTGCAAACATCAAAAGCATCACATGAAAGTCTCCCCTCAGAAAAATTGCTGTTTCAAGCTTTTAAACTCATTCAAAGGCAAATGAGCCACAAAGCTATCCAGAGGATGGATGGTGTTTTTTTTTAAAGCCTTTCGAGAACACACTAAATCCTAATCTGTGGGTGTATGTGTGTGCTATTTTACAGTGATTCTGATAGCACAATCTAGACATATTCAGCATTGTGTAAATTAACTTAGTATCGTGAGCACGGTTTAGTAGTATGGTTCTGTTTGCTCCCGAGCTCACGTGAATATCAGAGGGATAACGAAGCTGTGCGCTCATCGGTTTTTCTCGCGTGTGTGAGTCTGACAAACGAGTGTGGATTCAGCACTCTGGACAGCGCCATATCTCTCTCTCTCTGAATTCAAAATCACTGCAGCATTTTCGGGCTCCGTTTCAACCTGTTTTTTTTATTTATTTTTTTTGTTTTTTTGCACACATCTATTCGACAAACTGGAAGTTCTTGAGAAAACGAAGCAAGCGATCTACACAAGCGCGAATTAAGATCGATCATATCTACTAGACGAAGCGCGGGTTTCTATAGATTATAGGCTATATATAAGCTTAAACGCCACTGTTTCAAATGAGTCAAGCAACAGGTGTGTGCATTTGCCAACAGGAAAGGCAGTAATAAATTGTCTGATCTTTGAGTTTGGAGCGATCGCAGGATGGCAGCGGAGAACGACAAAAGGTGCCTCGTGGTTTTGCACCGATTAGTTACCTCAGGTCACTCATGTCTCCAAAATGTTGCTGATTGCGGTTCATATTGAGGCAGTCGGAGACCGACGGTGTGGAAACCACGTGTCTACAGTTACTGGATGCTGCTTTTCTCAGTATGCCCGCAACAAACTGCGCGAGCAAACCGGAGGTGACTTCTGCCTTCAGAACAAAAGTCGGGAGAAATCAAGCGACAGCCTTACACCTTACAAAAACAAACAAAACAGAAACTTTGATTTTTTAAAAACAAAAATAGGCTCTTGCAACTTTCTTACAGTGAAAACAATTACCCGACTAATGTCTTAAGGTGATTTGACTGGTGCTGTGTGAGAACTTGTCTCAACTATTTTGTTTAAGGTTCATTTTAGCAGCAAATCTGTTTAAATTATTGAAATGAGAACGCAAAGCACTTAATCTAAATATTGACTGAATTTGCAGTTATTTTCCTTTTCTAATAGCATCTATTTATTTTATAATAGAGATTTCATTCACAGCTTTAATTTGATTGTTAATTTAATATCTCTTTGGTTACGTCACGTAATTGAAATGTTATTTTATTAATCAAAAAAGTCGCCTAGTATTTGCATACGGTATAAGAGTAGTCATGCGTGAATTCTACATTGATTTCCATGTTGAATACATATCCAAAAAGAGAAATGCTCCATTTCGGGAAAAGCAAAGAGGCAGTTTCCTCACAGAAACTCAAATTTGGCACGAGGCGGGGGGGTCAAGTTTTCGGGCTTTTATTTTGAATTTTCCAAGCGGAAAAGATGCTTTACTTAATTGGGTCCGCTTTGTCACTGGTTTGATATCGATAGTCAGTGCACCTCTCGCGCCCCGCCGGCCGCTGGTTGCCTCGAGCGCAGCTGTGGAAGACTTTGAAGCGCCGTAGTAGCGCGGGAGAACCCAGAGCCTGAACGGGTCTCCTTTTCTTCTTCTTCTTTTTCTTCTAATGCGTTCCCCCCACTAGTTCCTGGAGTCACGGAGACCGCTGCAGAGCCACAGTCCAGCAGCTTCTGTTTATCAGCAAGGTGAAGACTAGGAGGAGGAGGAGAGAGGAGAGGAAGGGGAGACAGACAGCAGCAGTATCTTGGCGCATTGGAGCTTATGGATTATTGAGAAGTGAAGGCCGAAACGTGGATCAAATATTTATGAGGACTTTTAAAGGAGGAAAAAGACAGAGTGGGATAGTGCAGAGATTCCCTGCAGTGATTCACCTGCCCGGTCCAGCGCCGTGTGCGCTCTCGCTGACCAGAGACTAGAGAAGCAGCGCTGCTGCTGGGAAAGAATTCTGCATCTATCGTGTGTGTGTGGTGTGTTAGTGTGTGTGTTTGGAAAGGAGCCCCCCTGCTGCAGTAGCCTGCTTGCTCGCTGCACTGGTACAGGGATGCCACCGACTTGCTGACGGACACCCGGTATCCGCACCCCTCCCCTCCTCCCGGACGCGCCGACCCCTGCGATCCCCACTAATATGCAATGGTTTTTTGTGCAGAAGCCGACAGCTGCCGCGTACCGCCGACTTCACGCTAGCGCCGCCGCATGCCTGTCCGTCGCTGCCGCTCCTCTCCCCGCGCCGCGCGGCAGACGACGCCATTTGAAGAGGAGCGCTCCGGGGCTTTTCACGCCGCGGCGGCCGGGCGGCAGCAGCAGCGACCGCTCCTCAGCTGAGGACCACCGGCCGCTGGGGCAGCCAGACGCGGAGACCGAGGAGAAAAGCGCCGCAGCGGTTGCTCTTTTCCTGCCGCACGGGGACGACATCGACGCGGAGTACGTGCGGTTGGTGGTCTCCGAGCTTGTGGGAGAACCGGGCGAGAAACCGGGCGAGGAGCCGGGCTTCCTACTCTTATTCTTGTCTATGGTGCAGATTGGGGGAGCGAAGCATCGCCGAACTGAGCCCAACAGCTGGCCGGCTCTGCTGGCATGCAAACAGGGGGGCGTATCAGCCCCCATGCGGTGGGTGAATTTTAGGCTGCCGCATCCGGAGCGCCTCTCGTCCCCCACCTCCTCTTCCTCCACTCCTTCATCCTCCTCCTCCTCCTCTTCCCCCGTCTCGGCCAAATCCATGCGGTTTATTTGGAACAACATTTTCAGCAAAGGATCGCATATGCTGCAGTGTCTTTGTGGCAAGAGCCTCAAGAAAAACAAGAACCCAACTGGTGAGTTTGTTTTGTGTTTCATCGTGTCTGTGTCTCTCGTGGAGGTGATAGAGAAAGACTTTATTGGGTGTTCTGTACTTGTGTGTGTGCGCGCGCGCGCCCGTGAGTATGTGTGTGAATTCCCTCCCGAGACTGCACTGTTGGACTGCTCGCTGGTGTTCCTCTGCAATCGCAGTTGTGCAGCAAGTGAGAGCACTACAGGGACGGCGGGGGCGGGTGGGAGAGGAGGTAAGGGGCGATTGGGGTGGGGGTGCTAACTTATTAGCACGGATACTGACTATACCGTTGGCAGTGCCTCCTATAAAAGCTTGCGTGCGTGCTGTGCGTGGCAGAGATGCTGCAGAAAATCAAGTCTAATGCAGCATGCAGACTCGTTCAGGCTCCAGTAACCTGCATGATTAAACAGCACATGGCCTTATTTAGACTTCCACTGTGGTTTTACAGTGGATGATGTGGAATGGGAAAGAGTCCCCGTGTGTTTTGTTGTTGTTTTCTTTCTCATGGTTGCAGATATTTCAGTCACATCTCTTCTCCTGAGATCGAAGTCTGGATGTGATGCTCTGTACAGCAGAGCTTCTTGGAGGGAGTGAAGGGTGGGGGTGTGGAGGTGACGCCAATACTGTATGTATATTCATTCAGGTGTGCATGCTTGTTATGCTCATATGCAACCTGCCCATCTTCAGGGGTGCATCTGCCAGATGCCTTAAACGTGTTCAAGAGCATATGCAAGGGTTTAAGTCTGAAGGAAATTAAATTTAATTTAACAGCAGGAGTCTCAAAAAGAGTACATGGCAGATTTAGTCTCGCAAACTTAATTATCAAACTTAATTAGCTTGCTTTTTTTCCCCCACACAAGATTTCCTACTATCAGCTATGGCAGAAAGCAGAGCAGAGATTGACACTGGCATTACTAATGAAGCGGACATTGTTGACATTGCTGCACCAGAGAGTTGGTCCATGCAATCTACACACAGTGTTGAGAGGGCTGCTCAATGATGCATGCCCTGTAGTCAGATAATTTCTGTGAACACAAGGGAAAGTTTATCCAAATTACTCATCACTGGCTTTTTTTTAAGAAGCACGTTTAACAAAAATATGTTTTGTTTTTTTTTTTACTTTAAGTTATGTTTTTACATTTATAAAGGGTATTCGTTCAGTTAAGAAGTTAGCAAATGACCAAATCTGTACAGTAGTCTGCTGGATTTAGTGTCAGTGGTATCATCCACATCTTTCTAAAATATCATTTCCATTTATATACTTTGTCTTTGTCATGACTTACTTTTGCACAAAGTGCAGGAAGGTTGTGCTGCAGATTATTGACTGACATTGGTTATGGCATTGTGAAGCTCCAATGTTAGCATTTAGCTGCTGCTGTGTAACATTTTGGAGTCAGAAGCAGAAGTGACCATATTTGAAAAATAAGGGTGAAGCTATCATCTAAGGTGAGCACGTTTGGTTTGCAAGCTGTATTCATAAGCGCTACTGGTGCAACACACAGACACAGATACCTGCTAACTGCTATAAAGTCACAGACTAATTTCAGTCACCAAAACTACACAGAGAGCTATATCATTTGACAGATAATTCCATTAAAATGCTCCAAAAGGCACCAACACCACATGCACACACAGCAGAAAGGTCCACTTCTGTGACTCTAATAAGCCGAGGTGAGGCCCAGCAGACACAGATCGGCTACGGACTTGTGTCGATACTGTCAATAAATGCAGCCATCCTTCTAGCTTTAATCTTTACCAGAGAATGAGTTATTAAATAATTCACTCACAGTTATGACAAGGGCCTTAAAACAGGTCTCTCTTGTAAAGAGACACTGAGTCTCAATGGGACTGCCTGTATAAATAAGGGTTAAATAAAAAATAAAGTAAAATAAGAGAAACTGTCCAGAGATCAAACCTTCTTTTTGTATTATTCTGTAAATGTGCTTTTAAATGTCTTTTACTTGAACATTTTAACATATGAATCCATGTGGAATTTTGGAGCCAGCCTTAACTGGCCATTAGAATAAATGCAGTTTTTGGAAGTTGATTTTTTTTAGCTGCTTGGTGCAGATAAGCAACCAGCAAGTAGCTCAGCTCACTGTGGAAAAACTGAAGCAACTGGCAAGTGAACTTCTCAGCTTTCAAGTGAGCATCTAGTTGTCGGATGAAGGATTTCTTTTTGTGAAGAGTGCTGCAAAAGAAAAATGATGCTTGACCACAACGATTGAAAAACTTTAGGAACAGATGGATACAGGATGTTGATTCAGCCCTCCTACAAAGTCCTCTGCAAGAGTGAGGTGATATCTGAGAATCCACTGAGCCTGCAGAGTGAAAACATGCAGCGCTGCGAAGAAAATTGACATGCACAGTGGATCTTCTGAGGGTACGATGAGGTCAGCCATTAATGCTGTGTCTTCTCCTTGTCCCTGAATGCTAAACACTCACATTTTTTAGTGTTTGAGTGATTACAAAGCACTGTCCCTTTTGGTTTTAGCTGATGTGTGAAAAGGACAAGCATGCAAAAAAAATATAAATAGATAAATCAGCACCATGGACAGAGACCAGCATTTCAAACCACTGTGTTGAAGCATTTTTGTGAATTGCAACTACAGTAATTAACAGTTATTTATCTTTTAACTGTCATTGCCAGTATATTTCACTGGGTTTTAGATGTTTATTGTGCTTTTAAGCATTAAATATCTACAGCTTTTAGCTAGTTTGGCAGAAAAATGTTGCTGTTTGTTATAATTACTGAAGCAGCAAAGAAGAAATTTAAATGGAACAAATATCCTATCCTAACCTATAGAGCACAATAGGATACTGTGTTAATCATAGAGGCAGGATGCTGTGTGTCAGTATCAATCAAAAACATAATCATAAAGCTGTGCTGTGCGGCAGCGTGTCTGAAGCGAAATATTTCCATGAAATAAAAGCTTTTGGCTGTCAAACAATAAGTGTCTGCTTTGTGCTACATTGCCAGTGGATTCAGTCAATACATTAACAGTTTCCATGAAATAGCTGCAGTCACAGCCACTTTATTAGGTACACCTTACTATTATCAGTTTGGCTCGCCTTTCGCCTTTAGAAATGATTCAACAAGGTGCTGGAAACATTCCTCAAAGATTTTGGTCCATATTGACATGACAGCATCACACAGTTGCTGCAGACTTGTCTGCTGCACGTCCATGATGAGATTCTCCTGTTCCCCCACATCCCAAAGGTTCTCTATTGAACTGAGATCTGGTGACTGTGGATGCCGTTTGAGTACAGAGAACTCATTTTCATGTTCAAGAAACCTGTTTGAGATTTTTTTGAGCTTAGACACATGTTGTGTTATCCTGCTGGATGCAGCCATCAGAAGATGGGTACACTGTGGTTATAAAGGCATGGACATGGTGCTCTCTGTAGTTTTTATATCTTTTATATCGTGTGTTTTATTTTTATTTTATTTTATTTCTTTGTTTTGGCATTGTTTTGTTTTGTTTTGGTCTTACTAATTTATACAAAACGGTTTGCAGCTGTAACGACAGAAATGTCCCTCTGGGATTAATAAAGTATTTCTGATTCTGATTCAGATTCATTGTTACTCAATATTGGTGAGCCTGTGCAAACTGCAGTCTCAGGTTCCTCCTTTAAACTTCAGCAGATCATTGTGACCAAGTCTGCATGCATAAATGGATCGATTGGCTATCATGCAGTTGGCTGATTAGATATGTGCATTACCACGCAGTTGAACAGGTGTCCCTCATAAAGTGGCTGGTGGATTTGTACTTCATGCGTACAGGAAAAAGACTGTCTTTTTGTAGTGCTTGGCGCCTGAATCTTACAGATTAAAGGTGCAAACAAACAAAACACAAACAATATTTGTCACGTTGGCACAGGTGAATAACTGCTAATAACTGCAAAACGTTCACAGCTTCGAATCCTGCCAAAAAAACGTCACAGCTGGCAATTTACAACGTGTCACATGACTGGAAGTGTTTTGTTTCCTCTGGGCTCTGTGTTTGTGCTTGAATTCCTTTTTATGTCATGTTCTTCTTTGCTCATTTGATGAGTTGGCTCGGAGCAAAGCTTGCCGGGTTTATGAGCGAACATGTGCATTCCTGTGATACACAAGCAGAGCCTTTAACAATTGAAACTCTCTTAACCAGAAGTGACCCTGCAATTTTTACACTCCCTTTTTTCAGTGTGAAATGTTATCAAATAAATATATTGTTAAACAGTTTAATGTATTTTTAACCTGAAGAAGAAATATCTAATTAACTGTATACACACTTTATTTGTATTTTTTGACAATTTTTGTTTATTATGTCAAGGAGAAAGTTATGTCTGTTGTAACACTAACCACAATGCTGTGTAAATAGCTGAAATGCAAGTGACTGCAAACAGGAATTCAGCTTCAGAAAAGCGGCTTCTGCATGTGCTGTTTTGTCATATGAGGCAATTAACCAAAGAAATAATATCTCACCCACCCACACGCACACAGCGGGAATGTAAAGGGGGACGGCACTATGTACTTAACACTATCTTGAGAGACATGAATTCCCACCAGCGTCCTTCTGCAGCTCAGCTTGCAGATTTATAGCAGCCAGCATGATGTAGCTGCCCCTCTCTTCTTCAATTAAAGATAACGCATGAACTCCTCCTCTTTCTCCTTGTTAGTGTGTGTTTATGTTGGTGGTGCTGAAATATGGCCCTGCTGATGGGAAAGAGACAGAGTTTAACCCACTCAGCATTTTTTTTTTTTTTTTTACTTTAAACTGCGCTTT
>VOQJ01020447.1:8142-19184 GCA_015052665.1 Apistogramma diplotaenia | reverse complement strand
CAGGACTGGTCCCTTCTGGGGATTAGGACTGCCTGGCCTTCAGTCAGTCATTTTGGGTGTGTCTTACCCTGCTGCGAAGGGCCTCATGGAGTGCCATTAGCTTCTTTAGATAGTTGGTGTGAATCATGTTAGGGCCTGGTGCAGTCTCCATGCTGCCTTGAGTCTTTTCTATGGAGGGTACTGCTCCTTGTGACATCTTATAGCCAAGGATCTCAAAGATTACTGTTGCTGTGCTAAAGATCTGCTGGTTGGTTTCAGTGATGGTCACAGATGGGACTGTCTGGACTCAAATCTTCTAGTAGACTTTCAGAAGGTACTTCACATAGTCTTGGTTTCCAGCCTAGCCATGATCCTCTCTTTCAGGTCAGCTGTTCTGGCATTCAAAGTACCAGTTGTTCTTGAGACTCCATCTCGGATGATGATGGAAAGGCACCGAACTGTGGCAGCTTCTGCATTTTTGTCACACTCTGTGTGTGATGGCAATAAGAGCTTCTATTCTTTTCTTTTCTTTTCTTTTCTATTCTATTCGATCGCCCCCCTGACCTGATATCTTCGCTTCTCTTTGTTGTTGCACTTGTGTTCTTTGTCAATCTCTAGTCGCAATTGCATCTAGAACACTGTTGGAACACTGAGCTACTACTTATTTCATTTTCAATGTTAATGTTGGGTGTTAAAGAATCCATAGGTCCTCCATCCTCTTCATGTAAGCATTTATACTGGGATTACAACTGTAGTAGCATTCCAACAGGTCCCTATTCTCATTTTATTTCCACTTATGCTGTAGCCTTGTTCCAGTAGCCCACTTATCATCAGTAGGACCTGGTTCCCCAACACCTGACCTTGTTAATCCAGGTGATGTCTGAGCCAGTATGACTTCAGTTATATGTCTCTCAATGATATTCCAAGGCGGGCTTGGATAGAATGGGGGCCCTAGCCTGGGGACCTGCCCTGCAAGTTGAATCCAGGTAACTGAAAGATACCCTTGGTATGTTCAACTTGCTTCATAGTACAGGATCCTTTAAGCTACATCCATGTTTTACAATCTATTTCAGATATACAGGCAATAGCAAGGTTAGGCACTGTAGGCACTGTACATTATTCTGGTAATAACTAAAAGAAAAAAAATCAATGATAAACTTATCTTTGGTCTGTAGTACTGTTCTTCTTGTCTGTAACTGAAAGGTTTGTCCGTAACTGTATCTTCCTGTCTGTATTAATAAAGATAGCATAGACAAGAGGCCAGTGTATCTCTAAAATATACTGTCTCTTCCACCTCACGTCTATCTCTTTTATTGTATTGCAACTGCACCCAACCACTTCCATGCACACATTCACACATCTGATATATGTCAGCAGTTTTTATTTAAGCTCGCTTCATTCAGTTTTATCTTGCTCAGATAAAGATATACACTGTATACACCCACACATATGATTGTGAAACCAAATACCTCCTCTTGAGTTGGACCATCTAAGTTCCTCTCTGAATTCAGCTCATTTTCACAAGTCTTCGTGACCATAATGGGGGATACAACTGCTCAGCACTGACCCTTCCAATACCATAAGGTCCAACTTGCCAGCTGGCCAGTTAATCATAAACCAGAGTCTTGATAAGATTTGTTGGCTGAGCTGATAAGTTTTCACATGTCAAACACAAGAGGAGATCATTGACATTCGCACCACATTATGAAACACATGCTTCAGCAGCAACCTGTCTTTTCGTAGAAAGGCAAAGGTTTAAAGATTGATTTGGCTCTCTCTTGCTGCATTTGAGTTGCCCTTCCTGATCAATACTCTAACCCCTAACCTTTCTCTTATATTAGAAAAGGTACTTCAAAGCCAGTACTTTACAAAGTTACCCATTTCTGTCATGTAATGCAATAATGTCTTTAGATTAAGCAATCACCTTATAGTCAGTTTGTAAAATTATTTTCTTTACTTGTTTCCTGAATAAATGGCATATATGAATAAGATAATCAAACATGATGACTTGATGAATCATGTGACTTCAGTGCATTTGGGAAGCAGGATGAAAATGTCCAACTGGTCTAGAGTTTTAGAGGGATAGATTCACGCTACTTTATTAATCTACTAACTATCATTTATACTTGTATAAATGTATAAATGTATAAATGTATTTATACTACTATACTTTATATTGTGTAAAAGGATAAGAAAGTCATTCCAAATACAAACTGTAAGCAGGTCCACTGCTGTGAAGATACTGAATCTCTCCAAGCACCTACAAAGTCAGCATGCTAACACAAAGCTAGCAGTGAAAAATGAAGCCACTCAGAGTGATGCTGGGGTCTAAATCAACATTCATCCTATTTTGCAAACATCCATTCAAATTTGAAGTTTGGCTGAAACTTATTTCAGGCTCTAAATTAAATCGGTATCATCCAAAGTCTTTTCTGTACTCAATTACTCCACCACAGCTAGTAAGGAAACACTCTCTGTGGAAACATAAGAGGAAATTAAACACTAAGGAGACTGTATTTGGACTGATTTAAGCCAGTAAAACAAATACCCGCATCTCTTCGTTTTCAATGCAGGCAGTCCCACAGCATTGAGATTTTAACTACAGTTGTGCAAAGGGAGCTCCTGCAAAATAAAGCAGTGTCTTCAGGCAAGAAAGTTGAATCAAGCTCAACCTTTGCTGCACCCCAACTGGATGCCATCTGGCAAGGCGCTGCGTTAGTCATTCATATACACACATGCAAGAGCAAATTCCAGATAGATTACTTTTAAATGTGAATACTATGTTTCTGCTGTTTCTCTCAGTGATCATCATAGATTTGATTCGTAAAACCCCGTGTGTGTTAAAAACCGATCATATTTGACATCAGCAGCACCTAAAGCAACACCCTCCTTCCAAAACGGTCCTTGTCTTAACAGAAGCCTTATTTTCTCTGAATACCTGCTAAAAACGCTTGATTTTATTGACACATGCTGCCGAAGATTTCTATTAACTTCAGCTTCAGTTTACAGAATGTGGACTTCAATTAATCCCACTAAACTATCAAGAGCACCGTGACCACTACATAATTCAGATTCTCCGGAGGTGACCACAAAACATAATTCTATCAATCCACACACATTTGGGAATGACAAACAATAAAAACAGTATCCATCCATCCATAAAAACAGCATTTCTAAGGAATTTAGACTTAACGTGGAAGCTTATCATCATACCTATTTCCTAGTATCTTTATTTGACTTTATTTGCCCCTGCAAATATGGCAGACATTTATAGGACAGTGTTCGACTCTCCGACAACAGACGCTGGACTCCTATTCCTGAGAAATTGATTGTGGCTATATATTTCGACATAGGAAGCTCAGGCACCGCAATGATGTAGTTGGGGCTTATGATTAACAGAGAATCAAACAGAAATGGAGAAGACAAACACTAACCCTGAATAGATAGTGTGTGGTTTGAAAGTCCAGGAAATCATTCTGCTAACATCCAGCCCTATCTAATGCGAGACTCGACTCTAGCTGCTCACACGCCACGGTTCAGCTCTTCATCCAAGGGCTACAGACTTTGATCTCTGGTTGCCTCAATGAAAGCCTTCATTCATAAATTTAAATTTGTTGATAATTTTTTTTAAAAATCGAACAAAATAGGTTATTCTCATCATTTTGTTCTCATAATTCACTTTCAAGATTCAGCCACTAGCCCACAAACATTTTACAAAGCAGTGAGTACATTAGGCTACCATCTGTAGCAGCATCTGTTGAATTAGGAGTCAGTATATCTGTGCTGAGATGACAGAAGGTTTAGCAAATATGTTAATTACCAAATATTAGTGTGGACTTGAAATAAATTGTCACTTGACATCAATGTTGTTACGCATGTGTTGCAACAGTAGGGACCAATTTCATATTAACTGATGTGCATTAATATGTGAGTGAGAAACAGAAAATAGGACCATTTTATCAAAATTGCAGTCTTTTACTACACTTAATCAAGTCAGTCACATATATTTAGTGCCAAACCAGGCAGCAAATGAAAGTGGAAGGTACCAGTTAGATTGGAAACACACAATGTGTTAAAGAGGACAGAAAATCAGTGTCTCTGGGTTCAGAGGTCTCGTATTTGGCACTGCCATCCCACTTCACTACTTACATCCTCTTTAATTCTTATTTGCGTTGTACTGATTTAGAAAAATTCAGTTTCTGCATACCAGCAAGTCTTACAGGTGTGCTGCTTAAAAAAAGAACAAAAAAAAAATCTTATTAATGAATTCATACTTAAAACCTACTCAAAAATACCATGAATACATGAGAACACAATGTACTCACAAGCATGCACAAGCTCATGTGCATACTGGTAAGTCACTTTCATGTGAATTATACTTCCAAGCAGGGAGCAAAAACCTTTGCTAACCACAGTTTGCCCTTGAGCAGATAACTCTGTTTGGTTTGCTAGAGTTTGGACTTTATGCTCAGCGATGATCTGGGAAATAAATGTTCTGAAGACACGTGGATCAACAGAGTAACAGACAACAGGCTTTGTCCTTAAGTAATTTACTTCCATTGTGTGCTCGACAACTGGTAAAGCCTCTCGAATTTTAAAATTAGACTTAAAAATCGCCTTTCGACATGTACTTACTGGGGTTAGGTTAACTGGTCACTCTAAATCGCCCATAGGTGTGAATGTGAGTGTGAATGGTTGTCTGTCTCTCTGTGTTGGCCCTGTGACAGGCTGCGACCCTGAACAGGATACGTGGATGGATGGATGGACTTAAAAATTGCAATTAAGACTGGATTAGGTGACCCAGAAGCATGCCTCAGTTATGCAGCTAAAACTCACTATGCCTCTTGTGAAGCACTGGTCACTTCTCTCCACCCTCCACCATTGCCAAGAACTTGTAAAGTATCACTGTGGTACTCTCACCAATATTGTATGGTCTTCATCTCACAACATAAAGCAACTTGAGACATGTGTTGTTATGAACAGGCACTACACACTCACCAGCACCATACTGTATAAGACACATCCTCATAGCAACGATTTGGACCACATTTTGACTTCAGACCTGCCTTAATTCTTTATTTCATAGATTCAACAAGGTGCTGGAAATATTCCTCCGAGATCCGTCCGTCCATCCATCCATTTTCTTTCACTTATTCCAATTCTGGACAGGTTGCCAGTCTATCATAGGGCTACCATTGAACGGCAGACAACCATTCATGCTCAAAGTCACACCTACGGCCAATTTAGTGCTCAGAGAGAAATCACACAGGCATGGGAGAATATGCAAAGTCCACACAGAAAAACCCCACTTCCTCAGCGACTTAGTCCATATTTACAAGATACCATCACCTCCCATTCCACCACATCCCATATGTGCTCTGTTGAATTGAGATCTGGTGACTGTGGAGCCTGTTTGAGGTAACTCAGTGTCATGTTCTAGGAACCAGTCTGGCATGATCTAACCTTTGTGAGTTGGCAAGTTATAGTTATGGTGATCAGAAAGAGATAGATATCATCAGCAATACTCAAGTAGGCTGAGGCATTTTGTACTTTAGCGGGTCATCTTGAATCCATGCAAAACTTCATGTGGCCTTCAGATTAGTTCAAGAACAATGCCCAGAGAGCTTCACTGAATGGGCTTCCATGACAGGGCAGCCCAAGCCTTTTGGGATGGCTCTTAGTTCCAGTGAACGGAATCGTAATGTTTCAGTGTACCGTGACATTTTGGACAATTACACGCTCCCAACTTTGTGGGAGCAGTTTGGAGATGGCCCTGTTCCTGTTCCCACATGACTGAAAACTAGTACACAAAGCAAAGTCCATAGAGATGTGAACCACATAAGCCTGCACAGAGTCTTGACCTCAGCGTGATAGAACACCTTTGGGATAAATGGGCTTACTGCAAGGGAAGCCTTCTCGTCCAACATCAGTGTCTAACCTCTGGAAGAATGGTCAAAAATTCCCATAAACACACTCCTAAACCTTGTGAAAAGCTTTCCAAGAATGGCTGAAACTGTTATAGCTGCAAAGGGTGGGCCAATGTCATATTATGGATTAGGAATGGTCTGTCACTCAAGTTTTGGCAATTTAGTGTATTTACATATCTGTGTTATTAAGTAGATGAACAGGCGTACCTAATGAAGTGGCTGGTGAATGTATGACTCAAATAAATTGAAAAAAAAGAAGCTTGTGGAAATGTTCCAATCAGATCATAATGACTAATGTTTTAAAAATAACTAAAATGGCTCAAAAATGAAAACAACCACCCGGAGATCTTCAGTGGAATAAGTGATACGAAAAAAAGGGTTATATGAAGTTTTGTGGACTTCATAGGGCATCGATGCCCTCATTCTTTCATCATGACGTAACATTGGCTATGACCTTGAACCGCTCAGATGACATAATTGCTATCATCTGCGTGATGCCAAAGCATTCCTGAGGCTGTTCACTGCAGCGCAGATAAAAAACATTATTGTCATCAGCATACCAAACACATTCTACGATGTTAGCATGTGTGAAATAAGACAAAATGCTAAAAACAATAATGCTAAAGAATTTCTATGCAGATTTTGTCTTCCTTGGCTGCATCTGTGGATTTCGTCAGGGTCACAGTGACCTGAAGTCCTCTGGGAGTTTTACAAGCTGTTGCAGAAAAGGGAGTTTACCAGTTTACAGTTTACAGCAGCACTTTTAAGTTTTAACTGCTTTCTCTGTCAGAGTGGAACAGTAGAAATTCATTAATGGCATTCCTGTTGATGTGTAATTAGATACTTTTGGGAAAAGGCCTTCTTGATTTCAAAGGCCATAGTGGTATGCTGCCATCTGCAGTTGTGTGCGTGGGACAGAGCATTCTCTTTCTACCACCTTGTTCATGTGCTTTTGTAAATTTCCACATGACTTTCTCTTTCACTGATTTGATCTGTGCTTTACAGTTGCACAGTTACATCACATGTCAGGCAAGGAAAGAAAATTGTACTCTTCCTACTTAGTCTAATCAATAAATCTGGTCATTATCAAAATGCTCATTTTCAGCTCAGATGTATTTTATTGACAGACAAACACAGACGCAGGCGCGCACGCACGCACACACACACGAAATGGTCATGAAGTCTGCAAACTTGCATGTGTGGATTAAAAATACATGAAGTACAAAGTACTTTGTTAATGCAGTTAGAATTTTGAGGTATCTGTACTTTACTTTTACTCCCTACATTATAACACAAATGTTTATGCACTTTCAAAGAGCAGATTGATGTCCAACTGGAACCTAAATGGAGGAAACATATGAAAGGTAACCCTATTCTGTCCATCACCACTGCCTGTTGCACACAAAGTGATGAAGGAGGTAAAAACAATTGAAATAAACATAAAATTTATGCAATATTTATTATCCTGTTCTCAGGGGTTAAAGTGGGTTGGAGCAATCTAGAATGGTATTTTTTGGTGCTGATGTAAATAAGTTGCGGCTGCGGTAGTGCTATAGAAGAGCAAGCATAAAGGAAGTAACTACTTAAAAAAATTTTTTGCAACATTTACAACAACTCAACCAATATCAGCAGATACAAAAACAATTTCTGTGTAGTTTTTCATGCTCTCCTAGCTAAAGGTACAGTTTGTGTATTTCCCATAGGCAGACAAGAGCATGTGATAACTTCACTCGAAGAGGCAGGGTTATTTTTAAAGGTAAGGATTTTTCTGTTTCGGTATGGAGACGGAGTCACTCGTCTGCAATGTAGGCAACAGCAAACAGAGCTACTTTTCTGTTTCCTTTGTCTTTCTTTTCTTATATTCCACATAACAGATGTTCAAGTTGAGTCAGTTCATTAGAATTAGAATTGAAGTTGAAATAAAGATTGTTTCCCTTGGATTGCTGTCATTTTCTTATCAGTTAGCTTGGAAAAAAGGCTTTTAGAAACATCCTTCAAAGAGCTACTTTTTACTTTTATACTTTGAGTAAATTTCAGAGCAAGTACTGTACTTTTTCACATTTACTTGAGCAAAGAACTTGAATCACTACTTACTCGAATATTTTTGACACAGGTAAGTAAGTACTTCTACGTATACAGTGCGTTGCGAAAGTATTCAGCCCCCTTGAACTTTGCCACATTTCAGGCTTCAAACATAAAGATATAAAATTTTTATTTTTTGTGAAGAATCAACAACAAGTGGCACACAATCGTGAAGTGGAATGAAATTTATTGGCTATTTTAAACTTTTTTAACAAATAAAAAACTGAAAAGTGGGGCGTGCAATATTATTTTTTATATTATTTTCATTATTACTTTTAGTGCAGCGAACTCACTCCAGAAGTTCAGTGAGGATCTCTGAATGATCCTAAATGACTGATGATGATGAATAGAATCCACCTGTGTGTAATCAAGTCTCCGTATAAATGCACTTTGTCTTCCAACAAGACATTTTGATTCAGCTCTGTGAGAACTGGGACTAAGTATTTCCTTCTATTCATGTCTTTATTTTTTCGAATAATTTCTGGTCACGATGGGTCACTGTGCTTGCACTGCATGTACTTCCTGTACTTCCTTACTCTCAGTTATCAAATTATTCATGTGATGTCCCTACATGTTTTTGAAAACAGAATATATAATGCAACCAAATGTGATGTTTGAACCACTGAACTAGTGAACTTCGGCATGTTTTTCCTCATGAAAGGACATTGCTCTGAAGTGTCTTGCCACTTGTGAATAGTCAATGAATAATAGTGAATTGTCCAGCCTGATTGCCCTCAGGCCACATCACATTGGAATGCAACTTTAATAGGTCAATACAATGATTCACAGGAAACTATCTCTATCTGATGGACCAGATAAGAATAGCCTTTACTGAAAAAATTCTTTCTCTTTCTTAGTGGCAGACTTGAGAGCATACACAAAGTAGTAGAAGAAGAAGAAAAAAAGCCACACTGACATTGCCTGGAACAGTGAACAAACACACAAACAGGTGTGGTCACTTGTGCCGTGTTACGCCAGGCTCCCACAAAGGTGAGGTGAAGGTTACGTGGAGCTTACCGACCTCAGGGTAAGTGCTTTCACAGTTTATTAAGTAAGAAGAAAGAACCATAAACCCCCCCTCCCAAGAAAAACAAACAATTAAGCAGAATAAATTTAGCTGGATAGATCCTAGAAACCTCTGTTTCTTCCGTAACTTATCCGTTCTGTTGTTGATAATATTTCCGTCATGAGGAAAAATGCTGAGGCTTGCATAGCTGAAAACAACACTGTGGGCCACTGTATACATGAACAGTCAGTTGTAACTAAACAAGCCCTGTAGGCAAGCAAACCTGAAACATCAGCTGCAGTTTGAATACAGATCCACAGAAAATAAGGCAAATCAGTTTTGAAGACACGATGAAGCTATAAAAAGTTTATCTTCAGTTTTACTTATTAAACTGATTTTTTGCTATCTTGTGATCTTTTTTATTTGTAATGCTATCTTGGGTTATTCTACAGTATGTTATTATGAACCACTTGATATAATTTGTTTCAGTGTTCTTAGATCCAAGGCTGATTCCTGTATTGATGGTTATAACAAATTCATATTTTATACATATTGTTCTTAAAGGCCTTAATACTGCCTAACTAAAGGGTGAATGTGGCAATAGAATAACATAACAGCTCTGTCCACACAAGCATCAAGAGTAGATGTGTCTATGTATTAGACATTTGATCCATGTAATGGGGTTATGGTGAACTGGAGAGAGAGAGCACTCAGATGTTTTTATGGGGCTTGCAGCATTAGCATACTAAAGCCCATTTGCAGATGGAAAACTAAATTCAGCTGTGCACGAGTATTTCCTGAATGTCTCTGTGAATAAAGTCGCCCATCATATTGCAGTAGACTTGCAAGCAATGGAATTCTGGCCACATAAAGTCACCATTATGGAGCCAAGGATCTCTCTCATCCCCGTTTGATGGAGAAAAATAACATGAACTGCGGCCACAATGCCACAGCACACAGGCTACTGTAGGCTCTGTATGTCAGTCTTCATTTTACAGTAGCATAGCTCGAACCGTTCAGGCTCTTTAGTTCAGTTTGGCAGTGATTATTAAAGCCATACACTGAAAACTACCTGCATTGCAAAACATCCCTCAAAGTATGACGCAAACATTCATTACAATTTCCTCCCTTACTGCACATAGGAGAAACATATTAAAAAAGGCAAAATTTGACTTTTATTCCTCCTTTAAAAAAAAAACAACTAAAAACCACACACTCTTTAAGCACTTAAAATTAAGTGTTGGACGGTGGCAACAAGTGGTGACCAAACATGATGACATCATCTTATTTTGACAGTTGCCCTATTTAATGTGGAAACGATTAAAGAGGAAGACAAAGAGGGATTTCACCCATTACCCATTAAAGTTAACCACCAAATTACATGGGATTTTATAGGCCATAAATAAGAAAATGATGCTGGATTTTGCCCTCCTCTAGCCACTGTTGAACCTCCCCTCTGAGTGCAAGTGTGTGTGTGTGCGCGCGCGCCTGCGTGCGTGCGTGCGTGCGTGCGTGCGTGCGTGCGTGTGTGTGTGTATGCTGTGAAGTTCAGAGGGAGAGTCTTCCCCACGGGACTCACCCGACCCAACTGCAGTACACGCAGCACACCAGTACAGTTAGTAGAGGTTTAAACAGCAAGCTGAGGATAAAGTTAGCACACACACACACGCACACACACTCATTCACTTTCAACATACTGTACTAAATTCAAAGCTATCAAATTACAGTCCCTTCTTGCCAGCCACCCTTGGCAGGGATCATGTTAACAGTGTCGACTGTTGAATGCTGTAATTCCTGGAAAGTGATTGGCAGGCTCTTTACAGTTTATTATCTCACGCAGCTCCCTCTCATCCATCCTTACAGCCATCACAGCACAAAATCTCTCAGCACTTTCACCATTGCACCACTCATTCTGTCGGCCATTTGGTTGCGATTTACTACCACAGACGTTTACAGCAAATTGTTCCTTCCTCTCCTTTTTTTTTCACCCCCCCCCCCCCCCCCCCCCTTCCCTCTTCCCCTCTCCCTCTCTTTTCTTTGTTTTCTTC
>VOQJ01020445.1:15957-27227 GCA_015052665.1 Apistogramma diplotaenia | reverse complement strand
TACTATTTAATTCTTTTTTTTATTTTTTTTTTTTTTTATTTTTTGTTTTTTTTTTTTTTGTTTTTGGGGGGGGGGGGGGGGGGGGTAACAAATTAATTAATTTAGGTAATATTTCCTTTAATATGTCAGTCTTGTGTATGTGAGCTGGCAGATAGGTAGGTAGCATAGACTGTAAATAAAGGATGAATGTTGCCACTGTGATGTCACCCATCTGTGACATCACTCCTTTCTGACGCCGACTGACAAAATGAACATCATGTTGTAGCTAACAAGTCCTGAAAGTAGCAGCTCACACAATAAACTCATCAGAGAAATGTTTTCTGAGATCTTAGATGAAGGGAGGCAAGAGACATTTTCTATATAAATCAGAGGAGTCGCCCCCTTCTGGCCATTAAAAGGAAAGCCGGTTCATGCGTTGACTTTTCCAGATGTGGAAGCTACATCGATCTTTCACACAGACTGTGGCAGGTCGAAACAGTCGTGATTAAATAGAAAGTACACCCTCTAATTGAAAATCATCTGATCTTCAAATGATATAAATCAAACCTCAGAGGAACAACAACATATTACATGTCATTATTTAAGAAAACTCAGCCAAAATGTAGAAGTGGCAAAATAAATGAGGTACACCCTTAGAATTCAAGAGGATGTACATGACTTTAGACAAATGAAGTGATGAAGATGTGCCTGCCAGGCTGCAGTAAAGACTAATGAGACATGCATCATGTAACAAAGCAGTTGGGCGTCCTGCGTTCTGGGCTTCAGAGCGAGCACTTCACAAAGCAGAGAAAGTCGAGTGGCCTCGTGTGCAACATCAAAGTTACGTGGAGATTCAAAAGAAGCTGCTTCTCACACTCGCATCACTGCGGCTCGCTCATATCCGCCCGAAGTCTCCGATGCTCACACAGAGGAGATGTTACATGACGGGATGCGACAGGACAGGCTGTACGCAAGTGTAAAACGTTTGCTAAACTGGAATTTTACACGGTTTATTCCCTAAAGGTGTGATTTTCAGCAGGATCGGGAGATCTCATTTCATTTGTACCGAGAATTAATGAGACGTTCTGGTTATTAAGCAGTGAACCGAACATGCCTGCAGCTGACATTAGCACTCATCAAAAACCCCCCTATGCATATATATTATTCATGAGCAGCACGACGCCACGGCTGATTTGCCGTATATAAATAAACAGCGTGGCACAACTCTGAGATCTCTAAGTGTTGCTTCAACATTATGAATAATTGAAACTAGAAAAATGCACCTACTGTAAACCAAATGGGAATGTGAGACACCTTTTTAATCCACATCGTAGATTAAGGGGCTTCTCTCCTGACACTGACAAAATATATAATAAAAATTCTACTTCCTCTTTGGCAAAAAACAACTTAAAAAAGAACAAACCACATACACCAACACTACTTTTAAGAAGCTTTTAATTTGAAAGAACCATGTTTCATTCCCCTCACAAATCAAGTGTTGATGAAATTTCCGTCCCACTCTTTTCCTTCTCTGTAAACCAGGTTCCTTTCAGCCTCACTCAGAATTTAATTTCCTTCAGGGAAAAATAAGGCAGCACAAAGGAGGCTGTGCGGAAAATGTTGGATTTTACAAGGAGACACTTTGGTCACTTGATATAATTGAGAGGGGATGTGCAGCGAGCGCGCTCTCCCTATTACTCACTTCCACTTCAGGCCCTTCTGCTTTACAAGGTTTCATTTTCGTGACGTTATTGAGTCCTAAAACACACCTGCTCCCACAGAGCGATGTCCTCGCTCTGCCACTAAACACTAAGTGCTCCGGCTTGTCTTTAAGGCTGGAGGCTTCGTGGGAACTGTTGCTCTATTATGGCCCCGTGTAAAATTTTAGAAGGCTTAATGTTTATTTCTGTCTGGATGATGCCATCATACACTTGAAAATTTAAAGGCATGTGAGTTTTGGACTGGTAACATTTTAACGAGCAGAGAAAAAGCGACGTCTCAGGAGCAAAACACAACACGCTGTAACAATGTTACAAGGCTTGCTCACATATAGTCTTAATATTGTGAAATATTACAGTGCTCTTTTGAAACTCTTATTGAATCTCTTTTGTGCACATGTGGATGTAAACAAGAAAAAATATATTTATATAAAACTGTAATTTTTCCATCCAGGACCTGCTCACAGAGGCTGCAGTGTAAACAGAGACACCCGGTCCTCCCTCCCCCGGCTGGGAGACACAGCTCCGAGGTCCTCTTTAAGGGAGAGCCCAGGCCCCCTTCAGAAGAAGCTCCTTTCCCACACTCGGATCTACAATCTCATTCTCATTGTTACTGGGAACTCGTGGCCACAGTAGATCGACCAGTAAATCGACAGCTTTGCTTTCACACTGCAGCGATGCACCAGTCTGTCTGTCAACCTTCTCCTCTACTCTCCCCTCACTCCTGTACAAGACCCCAAGATACTTAAACTCTTGGCTTAGCAACTCCTCTTCCAGCTGAGGACCATGGTCTCAGACTTGGAGCTTGATGGTTCCTTTACCTCCGGTGTCCACCATCTGATTCAGGGGTTATCACCATGACAGCCACCAACTATGTTGCAACCACAGCTCCATACAGCAGCTTTGGTGATGGACGTATGGAATATAAATTCATTGTCTCCAGCCTGCCTTGGAATACTGTTGCAGACTAGGACCTCTACCGGGTGCTTCCATTGCACGCTCACGGCACATTTGGAGGTCGCCAAACCTGTCCAACGTCCTCCTCCGCAGCCTGCCTCAACTCACCACTAGGTGGCGATCAGGTGACAACTCTGCTCCTCGTTACCTGAGAGTCCAAGACACATGATGACAAAATCAACCACTGATCTATGACCCAGGGTGCACTTGTGGATATACTCAGATGTGATGTTCATTATGTGGCCAACAACAAAGCAGCTCTTGAGATCAGATTGGGCAGGCTGTTCCTCCCAGGTCACATTACCATTGCCTCCCTCAGCAGTACAATGGAGACGCAAACCCAGCACACTTATCTCTGCCTGATACACTGGAAACACAAGCTCATCGAGCCCCTGAAACACCCCCCTCCCTTTCCAAGCTATCATCTAAAATAAAAACAGACTCATCATCGCAGTCAGTCTGATGTTAAAGACTAACGACCCCCACTCCCCCCTCCTGTGTTGGCCTCAGACTTGTCGAGGTAAAGGGCTAATGGGGTAAAATGTTGTTTCTGGAGGAAGTCCAACGAGGCCAGTGCGGCGGCGTGATGAACAGCGCTGTCATAGCAAGAGCGTTAATGTGCAGGCTTTGGAGAATTATGATGAGATTAGCTTAGAGCCCAGTGGAAGGCATAATGCCACCGGTATTTGTTTATGTCACTTTGGGTTTCAGTAAGAGGGCAGTAAGTTACTGCACGGCCCTCTGCTGCGACTGGACGTCAATAAAACAACATCCAAAATGTTATAACAAGGAAATCACAGAGTCGAAGGTAAAAGGCCGTCTCATTTAGTCCTGCATCTCATCTGCACACGTGTGTGTGTGTGTGTGTGTGTGTGTGCAGAGTACATGCACAGCAGCAGAGTACTCCACAGCACAGGCATCCCATCAGAGAGCCCCCCCCCCGATGGGATGGTGAGATGATGAAACGGAGACATCAGGGTAGCAGCAGCAGAGATGGTGGAGTTTCAGCACTGAGGCTTTGGTTTCCTGGCAGCACTTCTAAATTCCCCACAGCTAGAAGTGATGTAGTGGAGCGCGCACACGGAGGGGAAAACTAAAGTTTACTTTGTGGAACCTGGACAGAGCAAACAAAGAGGGAAAGTTAATAGATGTGCAACTGAAAATACACTTCCTCCGAGCTGTGAAATGAGATTTTTGATCAAAGAACAGCAGTACAAACAGTGCTCAGATGTGGCACAGAGGTGACAGACGAACCACATCCGGCACACTCCAGAGTGCACGGACATGCAGTCCCCGCCCTCGCTGCAACCCCCCCTTTTCCCTTCACATTCTGTTTGTGTTGCACTGCCGCACCCACCCTCATGCCACCCTCCCTACATCGTCTCTGTTCTGCTATTGCAGATGCTGGATAAATAAGCAGGCGTTTTGCCTGCCAGTGTGCAAAATGGTTCTTATTTATCTCTGCCATTAGAGAGTGGGTTCTATTATAAAGCTTTGCATTATTCAGTGAACCTGAGAGACTGATCATTATGGATTTCAGCCCTTTTCCATACCGGCCCCTGGAGTCCAGCTTGGTCTGCTGGCTCATGCACTGGCACATCTGACCTTGTGCTCAAGGAGGAATGGGTCAAAACTCCTCTTCAAAAACTGGAGAACGCATCCCATCACCAGGCTTCACTTTCAAAAAGCCATAAAGGTGCTGGGAAAATAAATCCCACCTGCTACAGTTTCCTGCTTTTTGGTGAAAATGCAGATTCATGTGAGTTGCGGTGGAGCAAGTGGCAGGCACGAGGTGAGCATAGGGGAACACAGCTGAACATATGGTGCTGCAGAGTTGTTAATGCGTGGGACAGCAGATGAATATTGAATAGATAAGCCCCCCTGTACTGTAAGGTGGGCTGCCTCTCGGGGGGAGAAGACTGTCATTAACATTAACTCCTGCACATCAACGCATTTAAAGCTGCTCCATTTGCTCTCGTTTGGTAAACAAGCTTTGCGTCGCTGCTGGTGGCTGAAAACAATGAATTACTTGTTGATGCGCAGCCGCTAATAGCACGCGCTCGCTCTCTAATGTGCACGTGCTGAGATAAGGAGAATTTGTTACGTTGCTTGTCCTGCAACTCGGCAATTAGACGCTGCCATTAACCATTTGTTATATCTGCTGTTTCTCTCCTCCAGCTTGGCACCTTGCTGATTACAACGCGTTGGATCGATAATTAAACAAATTAAAGGGGACTGTTGGGTCAATTTTCATCCCACCTTAGCCGGCGGCTGCCGCGGCGTCATATACGAGTCTGAAAATACCTCTTGAAATGCAGCAGACTAAGAATTAAAGGCTTTCTAAGAAACTGTTTGGGGCGCTCATTTGTTTCCCATTTGATGGCACGTTTTACGCACCGCTCAGCTCTGCTGACGCGACAGAGAGGGTCATGTCATTTGTCTGGGGGGGGGGAGCTGGTAGCAAATCTTCAGATTCACTTCTAGTAGCAGAGGTGGGACTGGGCGGTGATGGGCGTTTCCTTGTGACACTGGAGTTTCAGATGAGTGAGCTTTTAATTATAACGCTGACCTTCTTCTATTCAAGATGATCCCACTATGCTTCGTTGATGCTGAGGTCCAGGATCTGGGGAGGTTTGTGTGTCAGTGTGTTTGAGATCATTGCCTTACTGACAAATGAATCGATTGCCAATTAGACACTTCCCAGATGGTACTGCACGGTGCACTCTGATGGTACTTCTCTATAATTCAATCAGTTCTGAGAAGATCCAAACACCACCGGCTGAAAAGGAGCTCCAAAACATGACACAGCCTCCACCGTGTTTTGCACACGCTTACTGTACCTCTGTCCTAATCTCCTCTTTATATGTTATATGTCCAGATGTAGCTCTCAGGTCCTGTAAGACACCCCCCCCCCCCAAGAAAAACAAAACAACTAAAGAAATTGTGTTTTTTTGTGATGGGCTGCTAACAACAAAGTGCTGAAAGATAAAAATTCAAAATTGGTTCTTTGCTAAGTTGTCTGTTGTGTGTAGATGCAACAATAGTTCATTCTTTATGGCTCTTTGTGTCTGAGGTTAACAACAATCAAAGAACAGGGCTGGTGAGCGGCTCAAGACTTGTGCACAGTCCTGTATGCATGTATTAATTTATTATTTAGCTCCAGTTAAGCCCTCCATACTTGCTGTGGTATTAAGAGATAAATCCATTTCATACAATAAACAAAACAGTGTTGTGTTGCATAATTATCTTATTATTTTCTTATATAACACGCGGAGTGGAAACGTGATTTATGCATTTATCTCAGCTTGTCCGGACTCTGCCGGTGTCACTGCTGATTTCGGATCAACGTGATGCTGCTCTTCCCTCATCTGATTCTTCATGTGAGAGCCGCGGGGGCAGTTGCAACAGTCTGTTTAATTATTTGGAAACATTTTACTTTCCTTTTAGCGCCTCGCTGTTGTTGTGGTGAGATTCAACATAACTGTTAGCGGCAGATCAGACGAGCCCGGAGCGCATCTCCGTCAGGCTCCGTGTGGCTGCTGCGGTGCAGACTTTGTTGTAGTGAACAAGAGGGAAAATACGCTCGTACAACGTGTTGTTGGGAACGCGAACGGGAATCTTATACTTTAAAGACAGTGGGAGACGAGCAGAAGACCACACGCAGGAGCGCGTTTTTGGGCTCCGGTGGATTCACGACGCGAGCCAGAAAGGAGAGAGAGAGAGGGCGGGGGAGAAATAAGAGGTTGTGGTGGGGACTCTAACCGTGGGACAGACCCTTCTGAAGGATGGAGGGTTGCTTTCATTTAAGGTGGACTGATAATTTCACATCCACAGTCGCGCACATGACGAGCGTAAAGCGCACATCGTCCTGCGGTGCGCGCAGCCCAGGCGCTCCTCTGTAAGGAGCGCGACGTGTCAGTGGACTGAAGCGAGTGAGGATGAGTTAAGACACATTAAGTCTCCGGAGTTCTTCAGGTTATGTTTGATTATAAAAAGTGAAAATGAGCAGCAATAAATCATTTAACAGAGACATTTCACCCAAATCTGTTTTTTTAAATGTAAGTTAATTTACACGCCTGCAATATTCTATGTGTTTAACTAAATTTGGATTAAATTAAATAAACGGAGGCACATTTACTTAATCCACAACAGAATCTGTGAAAACTGTCACACAGGACGTGACGTGTCATTAAACGGTAATAAATGGTGGAATAACTTTCCAAAAAGAGAATCAGAGATCAGAGATTACTTTTGGGTATTTTGTCCGTTGTTAATTTCTGCTGTTAATCTATTTACTGTCACCTGTATAGGTGCATTGCTAAAAATCTGGCTTGAAAGGTAGTGAAACGAATGGTTTTGCTTGTTATTTCACGCTACATGCGACATAGACTGAAGCAGGGACTGAGACACATCCAAAGACTTCACATAATGTGAAGTGTTTTACATCATGTCGTTCAGACGCGTTCTCTGCCGCTGTGAATTGTCCACAGGAAACTCGGAGTACGACCTTAAATAAGGGGCTGGACTCTGTGGGTATAGCAGAACCCGCTGCCTCCCCTCGGTGATGCAGCGAATCTGCGCTGCGTCAAGTCCGCTATAAAAGCCGCACACAGCAGCGCGGGTCTCACAGCTTCAGTGGACAGCTCCGTGGTGCTGAAGTCTCAGAGACGCCACACTCTCACACTCGAGCCGCGACACATGACTGGAACCATGAAGGGATTCTCGTGGAAACTTTTTCTACTTTCCTGCCTGGTTGTTGTGAAGGGCTTCGCGCAAGACTTCGGACAGACGCAGTTTATTTGCACGTCAGTGCCCAAGGATATGGACTTGTGCACAGCCACGATGCAAAACAGCGGCCCGGCGGAAGACCTGAAGACCACTATCATACAGCTGCGGGAGACGGTGCTGCAGCAAAAGGAAACCATTGTGAATCAAAAGGAGACAATCAGGGAACTAACGTCCAAGTTGAGCCGCTGCGAGAGCCAGAGCCTCCCTGCGGCCGCGGGGCCCGGCGGCAGGCGGCCGGGGTCGAAGAACACGATGGGGGATGTATCTCGGGGTACCACGGATACTCTGGCCCAGCTGGGACAGACTTTACAGACGCTCAAACAGAGACTGGAGAATCTCGAGGTAGGCGAGCAGAGGGAGTGAGGTGCTGACCGGGTCAAAAGTTAATTAAATAGCCTCCATCGTTAATTAGATTAAGGGATAATACTCTTTAATTCGCCGAGTCTGTGTTGCCCCGGCTTTCTACAGCCACTGGAGCCACATGTGTTTTCTAACATGTTTAATCTGAGAAAAGCTTCTTGTAAAGTGAAATGTTCCGCAGTCTATAAAATCAAGCAAATAACGCGGTTAAGATGAGTAGAGCGAAAATGTTCTGGGGAGTCTAAGGAATATTAAGTGTTCCCTGTCACTTCTTTAACCTCCTGTCTGTCTCACTCTGTCCGATGCAGCAATACAGCCGAGGGAATAACACCGTGCAAGCGAACAGCCTGAAAGACCTGCTGCAAAACAAGATAGATGACATGGAGAAGCAAGTTCTGTCCCGGGTCAACACGTTAGAGGAGAGCAAATCCGGATCGAGGAACGACACCGAGCAGCGGAACAGAGTGGAGTCCACGCTCACCTCTCTGCACCACCGGATAACAGACCTGGAGAAAGGTGCGTGTGGATTTGGAGGCGCGCAGGACTTTAAAGCTGGACAGTCCCGTGTTGATTTTACGCCATTAAATTGATCCACGGGAATATTAAAGCTGATTATGTGCAATTTAATTGTCCTTTACCTCAAGGACGCCACAACGATTAGAAAAAAAGCGAAACAGAAATGTTGCAGCGCCAGTGTGAAACCTTTTTACCGCAACCATCACGTTGCGCACAGATATGAGGGTGGAGAAGGGAGCTGCATTGCTTTGCATATGTCAGGCTCTGTTTGCACTTTTGCTTCGCTGAGTTTATGTATTTCAAAGTCAGAATCGGAATATGCAACTTGTATATGAGCCTCTGCAGCGGGGATTGGAAAAACTTTGAATTGTACGCGTCGCACCGGCGCGTTTTGGAGCTTTTAATACAAGGTCGGTTCAAATTCCAACACGTGCAGATGCGCGTGCGTTTGTTCGACCGGAGAGGGAGGAGACAGACCCATCCATCCATCTTCTTTCTATTTCTAATTCAATATCCATCTTATACAAATTCTAATGGGACAGAACCGTTATGAAAGTAAATCCTAGTTTTCTTTTTCTTTTCAGAGAGTCAGGCACCATCGTTTTATGATGTAGGTGCATGAATGTCCACTTTCCCTTCGATCCCCATTCTGAAAAATACAGACTGCTAGCACGCTAACTGACAGTAATCTAATCCATAGGCAAAGACACCAGGCCAACGGATAAGTTCCAGATCACCTTCCCCCTGAGAACCAACTATATGTATGCCAAAGCCAAGAAGAGCCTTCCTGAGATGTACTCCTTCACCGTGTGTCTGTGGATCAAGTCCAACGCTTCGCCCGGGGTGGGGACCCCCTTCTCCTACGCAGTTCCAGGACAGGCCAACGAGCTGGTGCTGATTGAGTGGGGGAACAACCCTATGGAGATTCTCATCAATGACAAGGTAATGAAAAAGCTATTATCCTGGAAACAGACTCAATTCACATGTTTCTCACCTTTGCAGGAAGTGACTGTAACACGTCAAATTGGTAATTTGCAGTTGGGGAAAGCTGTAATACCTTGTGCTCGGATGAGTCAGGGTGACCTGACAGCTTCACTGTAACACAACAGGAAGTTGGGTTAAAACAGGCGCTGTTTGAAACAGAAGCAACCTTTTTATAGAGGAGGGGATATGCGATGGGGGGGAGTGATTCGGCAGGATGGCGACACGATGTGGATGAAACTGTGGAAGAGATACTGAAGAGCGGAACTTATGAAATGTCTTTGCTCCAGGTTGCAAAGCTGCCGTTCCTCATCAACGATGGGAAGTGGCATCATCTCTGCATCACGTGGACCACCCGCGACGGGATGTGGGAGGCCTTCCAGGATGGAGTGAAGCGAGGCAGTGGCGAAAATCTGGCGCCATACCACCCCATCAAACCAGAGGGTGTTCTGGTCCTGGGACAAGAGCAGGTGGATATTCATTTTCAGACATTTAATCCCACAACTATTTGGAAATAATCTTCAATCAATAATGTGATTAAATTTGGATTAAAGGAGGAGATATTTATGAAATCAGACCTTTGGAGGCACTGTGAGGCTCTCCGGTCTGTGCTTGGCCTGAGTTTGGATGAGAAACATAATTTGAGACTTATTTTTACAGAGGAAACTTTCCTCTCACACTAAGCAACATTAATCATCCACGCAGAGATCATATTGTGAAATTAAATCATGCCAAATCAAAAAGAAAACAGTATTTTTATCCAAGACCAAGCCTTCTCAGAAGTGTGGAAGACAAAAATGATAAGGATGCATTATTCAATACTTAGAAATATCACTTTGTCACATTTGATTCTATTTTATCTTCATGAAAAGGGTAAAAATTATAGTATTTTATCATTTAAAATAAAATAGATGTTAAACTGATGTTTGATGGGAAATTCAATAAAAGAAGAAATGAATAGAAAATAAATCAATAAAGAGCTAAAAGAAAACCAAATTTAAAAGAAAATTCTGATATTTATTTTTCTATCACTTTTGATGCATTTTTATTTCTTTTTGGAGAGTTTCTGGCACTTTTGGTCCTCCATACCAAAGACGCACCTTTAACCATTTGCTTGTACAAATTATTTTCATTGATCATGTAAACCCTGCCTGGATAATCTTGCAGCACAGTCCTGAGAAAGCCCCCAGAGTGAGATGCTTCTGCTTTTGTCCCACAGGACACTCTCGGAGGAGGCTTTGACGCCACACAAGCCTTCGTCGGTGAGCTGGCAAACCTAAATATCTGGAATAGGAAACTTTCTATCACCGAGATCTATAACTTGGCGACCTGCAACAGCAAAGCATCGACCGGCGATGTGTTCTCCTGGACAGAGAGCAACATCGAGGTGTTTGGCGGCGCCACCAAATGGACCTTCGAGCCTTGCCGTTCAGCCAACTGAGCAGCACCTGCCGGAGAAAGGCCTGTCTGTATTTCTGAGCTTTTGTCGTTCTTGTCTTCATTTGACGTTCGTTAGAGACTCTCTGAGTTATCGGTAAGCTTAAGTCTGGGATTTCCATCATTCTTAGGTATTCATGTCGCAAAACAGCACTTTTCATCCCGAGGAAGAGAAAAAAAATCTGATTCATCCGGGAATCCTCAGCGAGAAAGTATTGCTGTCGCTTTTCCTTTTCCTTTCCTGGACGTTCAGTTGAAAGCACATCTAAGCTTTTCGTTTGGCTTATTTCGTCTTGGACCGGCAGCTGGCAATCTGCGCCTTATGTTTGGACAATTCACAATCCAAGTGAGGAATTACATAACGGCTCTCGCCTCCCCCTCCCACCCCCTCCCTCCGGGAGAGTGGGAGATTACGCTGTCTGTCCAATTCTTGTCAGTGTTTGGCGCTGTAAAGTGATGTCTGATGCGGTACAGCTCCCCGTGACCCCCCCCCCCCCCCCTCCCCCCTCCCCCCCCCCCCCCCCCCCCCCCCCC
>VOQJ01020445.1:0-10536 GCA_015052665.1 Apistogramma diplotaenia | reverse complement strand
CCCCCCCCCACCCCACCCCCCCAACCGCGGGGGGGGGGGGGGGGGGGTCCTCCCACACCCCAGTTTCATGCTCCCTGCCTGGGGTGGGGGCTGGCTAGTGGTTTGGGGCCTGGATGGTGTCCATGTAAGGTCCATGCATGTGTGCATGAGTGTGTGACTGGCACATGTGTGTGTGTGTGTTTGTGAATATGTGTACGTATGTGCAACAACCTCTCTTCTATTATTTTTTAATGTTTTCTACCTTTTTTTCCACTCTCTTCCTCTTCCTCTTCCTCTTCCTCCTGCCTGTCGGACCTGCATGAATAAATAAAATAGAAACATTAAGAAGAACAGCTTACAGAAAGTTTGTAGAGCTCTTCTTGTAAAAGCAAATATGTTTGGTACAACGGTGCATTCGGGTCATCGTTCTAATCCGGGTTCTCAAACCACAAAAAAGAAATTGTAGCTAAAAGTGTAATTAAGAACATGCTGTTAATCAGCCAAAATGAAAATGAAAGAATCACAAATGCGATCAATTCTGAATTGTGAAAACAAACCGTGTCTGTGTGGATTTAACCCACACTGTCATAACAAAACAGAAACATTTTTTAAAATGAGCCCCCCAAGAGTCAAGCTGCTCAACACAGACAAGATTCACGAGCCGACATTATATCAATTCCTCTGGGTTATTTTTCTCTTTTTTTTCCTTTTTGGAGAGAGAGATTGAGTGGATAAAGATGTGACATCTCTGCTGACATCTCATTAATTCATAAGCTGTCCCTGGTGGCAGAGGGAAGACAGGAATAATGCTTCAGTTCAGAGTTGCAGCATTTACTCTTGTTAACTTTGGGGAGACAAAGCAGCAGCGCGTAATGAGACTTTTGGTTGCACCGGGCTCGCCAAATATCACTGAGAAGAAGGTCTTCTGAACGAGTGTCCAATATCGGCACTTAATGAGGCCTTGGACTATCGGCAGCCTGTTTATTCCTGCCAGTGGATCCGTTTCATGTCGAGCTAAAGGACTTGAAACAGTCAGAGGAATTTAACTCACAGCAGATGCTTGAAAGTGGACTGCCAGCATCAATCTTTCCTCTTAAAAAAGACAGAGAAGGAGAGGCTCATCTTCCTTCTCTGCTCGCCTTCTCCCTTCTCCATCCTCCTCCCATGGCGAGAGCTCCAGGAGACAGCGGGAGTGAAACTTGTGGCATTTACTGATCAGCAGACGCTTCCAGGAAGGATGCAGGGAGGATAATGAGGCTTCCTGGGCAGCCTGAAATCAAGGTGGATGTGTGCCTCCTTTTCTTAGCCAGTGAGGTGTAACCCTGTTTCTATGAAGCCTGATGATCATACGCGTCTCACTGGGCTTCATGAGCCCTCAGCAACAACAGCTGTAAACCAACACGAAGAAGTGAAATATGCAAAGCAACGGAGATGAAGGCGGGAGATAGATATGCACTCATGTGCCTTTATGTGTTTGCCTTAACATAACGAAGTTTACAGCATATTTAAAAATGCAATAATGCTTTTTGTGCCTGCAGCACCGACACATTAACCTCCTTTAAGGTGAGCAAACAGCTCCAGCTGTGGTGCAACATCCCTTTGAAGCTCCGTGCTACACTTTTCATTTCCTTTAAACTCTCATCACAGTCTTTGCAGTGCAATGCTAATGCTAATGCTAACAGAGTGATTCTGTAAAGCTGTGAACTGCAGCTAAAGAGCCGCAGCAGTTCCTCAAAGTCAGTTTGAAATTGCAGACAGAGTCATTGCACCTGAGAGTTTGTGCGTTATTATGTAACTCTGTGACATGATGAGCAGTTTAAGGGTGCTGTGATGAGTGAGTGTGTCTGCTAAGTCATGCATCGCATGATTGTCATGTTATTCCTGCTGTGTGTAGCCTCACATTTATTCACACTCCCATCATCAACAGATTTAGTGCTTTATGCAGCTTTGGGGCTTCTTTAACTTTGCTCAGTGAACTTTGCCTTGTTTTGTGGTAAAAGTTCGACAAAGATCAGGCGAGCACGGAGTCGCTGGAGTGGACCGAAGAGTGAAGAGCGATTTGTGACAGACGCCCACCAGCAAGGCAGGGATTATGAGACGCAGCCAAACCAGCTTATGTTACACTGCTTGGGGATGATGCTGCTGACGAAGAAGAGAGGAGGTGATGCTGGAGGCAGCTGAGTTACAGATGCTAAGATTTCTGTTGGGAGTGTGAAAGGTAGACAGGATTAAAGAGTGCATGGGAGGGAGACCTGAGGCTGGGCAGTTCAAGGACAACAAGAGCCTGGGAGACACGAGGAGGAGAGAAACTGGGTGTGTGGGAGACGGATACTGAAGGCTAAAGACAGAAGGGCTGAGCAGAGGAAACTATTCAAAAGCACATCAAAACAAATGTTCAGTTTATTTAAATGTGGTTAAAGATGAGGCCCACTCATGAGGCCCACTCATGAGGCCCACTCAGGCCATCGGAGGACGCTTCAGTCTGTGGGAGCTGCTCAGAGCCTCGCTGCGGCTGCTTTTACGCTGTAATCTCTGATTTATCTTTGTGACTGTGTATTTGCACATTAACACCACCGATGCAGCTGCCTGGGGGGGTTGTTTTCGCTCCAATTTAATAATACTAAAGCAATTTCTGAATTAGAAGCAAAAACGTCTTTGAGATTCAGAATCTCGGCGAGCTTGTCTGCATCCCAAACGAGTCCGGACAATCCCGGCAGCTCCGTCCCCGTCTCTGAGACGCAGAAACCTTTTGAAGTGCGTTTGATGTGAAACCCTGCTGAGTTATAAGCCACCTCCCCACAGATGGATGCTCTCACCTCGAGCTTGGCGCTATCAGGTATTTCCTCCCTCTGTCTGTGAAGGGTGTTCCCCAGGTGATTCCCGGGCGCTTCCTGGTTGTTGGACCTCTGCGTGTATCTTCAAGAGCCAGAACTCATTTTAAACTTGATTAAATTATTCAGAAATGTAACCAAGTTTCTTGTTAACTGCAGGTTAAATGAACGGTTGTGTGAAGTTTCACTTGAGGGAGAAAAGCAAAACAAAAGCTGTTGTAGTAACTTCTGTGATGCTTCAGATCTTTTATGATTTATTAATGCACAAGGTCCTAACCTGCTGCCACTTACCCCCTCCCTGAATCCTCCATGAAATATGTATGGCTGATGCACGACAACAGGATGTGAAAGAGGAAGATGAAGGACTACTGGGGAAGGTGAAGGGGAGGAGTCATCGCCACCAGGAGTCCTGATCTCGTTTAAAGAGTCGCCTTTGGTGTCTCCTCTGTGGAATGAAATGAGAGGACATTCATCAGACAAGAGAAACATCACCGTTTCCTCAAAACAAACTAGAAAACAAGAGCTGATGAGAACTGGATCAGACAGAAGCAAACAAATGAAAACTAAATGTGAAAAAAATTTATTCTTGGACAAGAAACTTAAGATGAGCTTTAAAAAAACTGCTTTATCTTGAAGTGGGCCTTTGGGGGAGGAGCTAAAACGAATTGTGTCAGCTCCTCCCCCCTTTAAGCCAACCTTCTTCTTATTGGTTGCCCTTCACAAACAAACGTGTAGCAGGTGGGCGGGGCTGCCAGTGTGGCGTCACATATCTGGATGTTAATCACAGAAAAGATGAAGCGTTTTTTTTTGTATGACTATCAATAAACACCTCTTAATTTATCTATTCATTTTTACTTTACTTTTATTTATTTAGAAATTAATATTTCATGTCGGAAAATTAATTTTCCCGGCAGTTTTAACAGCTTATAATTGACCTTTAAATGATTTATTAATCCATACTAAAGCAATTAGTTTTAACCTATAAAGCATTCATGAGGGTTGGTGGGATCTGAACTCGACACTCTGTAACAACACGCTGCTTTGGCTTCTTCCAAACGAGCCTCGGCACCACGTTCTGCCCCCCCACCACTTTTATTTTCTCCCTCCAGCCTTCTCCTCTTCCTCCTTCATCATCTTTATTTCCCTCTGTGAACCCAACTAGGCAGGCATATGCTCTTTCTTTATTCCCCCCCCACACATGTTCAGCCTCCCACATTCCTCACAAATCCTTTTTACACTCTCTCATGTCATCCTCTCCGGGGAGGAGGGGTGGGAAACTCACAGCTGCCTCCTGCGTTGAGAAAATACACAAGAAGAGAAAAGGTGTGAAAAGAAGATCAGCGAGGAGAGGATCAAAAGACAAGACGGGAGCAAAAAAGAAAAGGTACCTGCTCAGGACAAGTAGGTCAAGAGGTTTGAGATGACAATTTGGGCCAAAGGCAGGCCTGGGATTTGTGTTTCAGTCCCTGTCTGTGGGAGAAGCCACTGAAGTGCAGGTTGCACTGTAAATGGGATGATGTAACCTCCCGTGGGGGTGAAGTACAGGAAGCAGTCTCGTATTCAAGGTCAGCAGAGCGAAGGCTGTGAACTCTCCTTGGATTCAGCTCGTCCAGACAAACATCTCTCCCGGCTCTCCCCTGGGTTCTGAGGGCTCTAATGGTGGAGCTCTCCCTGTGAGGAGGGGGCAGAGTATATAAAACATGGATGTAGTGGCCTTGACGTCACCCACTGGTTTATGAAGTCCGCCTGTGAAGCCTCGAGTTGTCAGAATCGTGGTGTTTTGAATCTTTGAAGCCGAGGGTGCTGCACCTGTCAGCTCCCAAAATAACAGGTTTTTGTAACTAAGGGTCAACAAAGGGGACTGAAACATGAAGTCAAAGCCTGCAGTTCCGCTAACGGCCACTCGAGGCTGTCTTCCATATTAGAACAGAATCGAATGCCTTTATTGTCATTATACAAAATGTACAATGATATTAAAATGCTCCATTAAACAGCACTAAAAAGCATTTTAATTTGGGCTTTTTTTTGCAGTAATTAGTGGCTCTGTGTGTGTGTGTGTGTGTGTGTGCGTGTGTGTGTGTGTGTGTGTGTGAGAGAGCATTACACCCATTCAGTTTCTTAAATGCTTGCTAGTCTCACCTGATATCTTAGCACTCTTCCCTCTGCCGAGCTTTTGTGCAAAAGTTTTGAGCCACCTGTTACTTCTTTATATTTTGCTGGGAAATACATGCAGCAGTTTAATGAAACACAAACATAAATGAATATACTTTATATAAGGCAAAAATAAAGTTTGTACAATTCTAATAAGCTTGAAGGTCGATTTTTGATATGACCGCCTTTATTCTTCCACACTTTTGGTCATTGCTTTGGTAATCTTCAGGATTAGTTCTCACGCCGTCCTGAAGGGCATTCAAAGCTCTTCTTTGGATGCTGCCTTTGTTCTGTTCTCTGTAAATATGATCCTTCACCGCTTCAGTAATTTAAACATTAAAAATCTGGATTCATCACATCAAAAGGCCCAGTTGCCACTGATTTTCAGTCTAGTTTTTATGTAATGAGGCTTCTCCTTCTTTCCTTTCCTTAAGAATGGCTTCCGCACAGCCACCTTCCTGATGAGGCCTCACTGAAGGGCCGATGCCTCTCTCAGGTCTTTGATCCTTACAGATTTCTTAAGGACGTGACTTTCAGACGATGCACATCTGCTGTGCATCCTTTAGGACACACTGCACACCATGCCGAGTTAGGCCAAGTTTTCAGCTCAAGGGGCTCAAGACCTTTGCATACAGTCTGTTTGCAGCCAGAGGAGCTGCCTCCTGCATGGCATTACAAAATAATGAGATTTAAGTTTCACTTTTGAACCCAGCAGCTATGCCCCTCCTCCAAACACAGTCCACCTGTAGTGTCACAAAAGCACAGTGTAACAGGGGGTGAAAGAGGCACCTGCAGAAGTGAGAAGAAAGCAGCGAAGAGGAAGAGTTAGAAGATATGAAAGAGAAAGACAGATCAAACGGAGCAACAAAAAGGCTGACAGAAGACAGAGGGACAGAAACAAAGAGATGGCTGAGCTGCTGAGAGGCAGGCTGACGACAGCGAGGCGAAGGAGATGCTGCCACTGGCTACATTCATATTCCATCTCCAAAGCTGCGTTTCTTAGAAAACTCCCTCCTCCGTCTCCACTCTCTGTCTTTCTGCCTCCCTTCATCGCTGCCTGCTCCCTCCCTCTCCGGCTCTCTGTGCCAGAGCACCGCAATAGCAGTATGAATAATTGAAGAAGCCTGAAACGGGACTGAGCATTTCTGTTGCGGTTGTGTCTGCTGGTGGGGCGGAGAGGCTGGCATTCATGACACAAACAAAATAAAAACACAAACACATTTCCTCGCTGCCCCGTCTGCATCACAATAAATGTGAGAATAACCTTGAAGGCACATAAACACACACACACACAGATGCACGGTTTGCAGAGTAAGTTGCTTGTGTTGCATGCTCACTGTAGGGATTTGGGAAAACGAGAATATTCAGCTACAAATGTTCTGGAGTCTTTTTGCAGCTTTGTGTGACATTGAGCTCATATTCAGAGTGGAGGTGTGAGAGGGAGAACAGGTGAGGCTTCATTTGAATATTCCCAAGCAGACTGCCACAGGAGTGGAATCTTTGCAGGATTGGATCAATCAGCTTTCCCTGTGGGAAAGAAGGGGGGGGGTACATCTAAAGGGCAGAAGTTAGATGTGTACTGCAGCAGATTTGTGTGTTATCTATGCAAGAGGACGGAAGAGACAGGATTGCTGCAGTGTGTGTGTGTGTGTGTGGGAGGGACAGGAGTGTGCGGTGGATGTGCGTGCACACAATCTGTGTACGTCTGTGTTTGTGTGGGTAAAACGGGCTGAGTACCTGCGTCCGTGCCTCTGAGATGTGAAACAGGAGGGAAACGTGTGTGTGTGTGTGTGTGTGTGCAGGAGCAGACAGGAGGGTGTATCCACAGGGTGTTGTCAGGCCAGGCCAGGCCCGCGCTCCGGCTGCAGCTGCAGCGTGTATGCCTGCTCCAGTTCCAGCTTAATTGGCCCAAATCTGCCATTCAGCGGGGCTGGTTCCTCGCCCCTCCGTGTGGCCTCCCGGGAGGGGGGGGGGCATAAGTGACACATTAAACTAGCACTCGCTCCCTCACACACACCTGCCCACTCGCCTCCATCTGGGAACAACGCCAAGGGATGTGCAAAGTAATTAGGTCAACTGTGAATTGACGATTAACAGGTATACAGTGTACACACACACACACACACACACACACACACTGTAGTGATCATTAGTGTGTTGATTCTTTTGGTTTCCTCACCATTTGTTACGTTTTGGTCACATCCATCAGGATGTTCTTGAGCTAATCTGAAGGTCACATGAACTCTGACCTCTGCACACGATGACCCTCAGCGTCCGCTGACCCCGCCTTGTGATTTTACGTGGTACCACTTCGTGGCTGAGTGGCTCCCCTTCACTTCCACTTTGTTCTGATACCACTAACAGCTGACTGTGGAACATGTAACAGAGGGAATTTCTGCGTGCCGACATGTAGGTGCTTGGTTTACACACCTGTGAACATGGACGTGACTAAAAACCACTTGATTAGATTTAGAAACTTAGTTAAATTAGTCACATGATTAACGCCTGCACATCGAATTCAACTATGACATTGAAGGATTGTTTACAAGCATGTGTGATGAGCTGGACCTCCAAAGCGCACCTTACATGCACCTGTCGGTGCTTCTGACAAAGTATTTGACCCCCCCGGGAAAGAGCGCCACAGTGCGACCAAAATGATGCTAAAATAATGAATAATTAGTCTTTGGCTCACACTGCACAGGAAGGTGCGTATTTTCATGCTGTGTCCTGATTGGCTGGTTTGTATCTGTAGTTTGTGGAAACAGTTTTCAGTCGACGCTGAAAGAATTAATAATAATAAAAAGGTTGAAACTGGTACAACAAAGAAAACCACTCCCAAGTTCTCAAAACCCGACGTAGGTTTTCCACACCGGCTTCTTTCCCTGCCCACTTAAAAGTATTTTGAAATCGGTTTCCTGGATTTGAGCACCTGAAGACACCAGCAGGGTTATTTTTCCTAGTTATTCTCTCAGAAGTGCACTTCTAAAGGGAACCTGGTGCATGTGTCAACACTGAGCTGCTGCATTTAACTGCATGGTTGCGGGTGCGACTCTAAACGAGACATCTGTTCTGTCTAAACAGGCAAATCCAGCAATTAGGGGAAATGAAAGCAGCATTTCTGCAGCTAAATGAGGTTTGCTGGATGTATCTTAGCGAGCAAAACCAAGGCAGCAAAGGCCCGCAGACAGTTTGAGTGCAGTGCTTGATGAACACTCTCATGATAATAAGCAACACACTGTTGTTCACTAGTCGTGACGACTGCGTGATTCATCTCTGCATAAAGCTTCACTGGCACAGATATTGTTCGAGTGTTGCTGCTGCAGCAAAAACAAAAAAAATTATTACATAATATAACATATAAATAAGTTGGAATTACATAAGCAAGCAGAGAGAAGCAGCAACTTTTTCTTGGATCAGCGGCTGGGGACTGAGAGCTGGCAGATGATGGAGGGAAGCAGAGAGAACAGAATCAAAGCGATGATTCAGCGGCAGAGCGAAAGCCAAACAGAAGGCACGCGGCCGCGAAGTTCGCCATGACGAGGCAGAGAGGGACGAGGCTTCAGGCGCCACCGGGAGGAAATCCAGAGAATACGGGACGAGACCGCCTCCAATGATGGTTCTAATAAGCGTGCTCACCTCAGCCTGCTGCTGTACCGTGTGAACACGTTACTGTAGGTGTGAGACCATGAGATGGAGAGCGGAGCAGTTAAAGGATCATATACATATTCCCTTTATGTCCCTGCAGCTACAGCACTGATGCTCAAGGTCTTCCTGTTTTTCCAACATCTCCACCTTCTCCTCTGAGCAAACAGCAGCAAATTTAAACTGAACGAGTACGTCGTGTTTGATTTTCTACTTACTGTCATCAATCAAGACGATAAGAATAAACATGTCTGTTTATTTTTATCTTCATAGACTGTACATAAAAGATGTAAGTAGCTATTCTGTTCTGACTGATAAACCGAGGGACACCAAATGGGACATCATTTTTTTATTTTCAGTAAGACATGAAAATAGTGTCTGACTATAAACTCAGACTATAAGAGCTGAGATTTCTCTGCAACTGGACGTCTTTTTGAAACCAGACGAGTCGCCACCTGCTGGTCGGATTCATGTATTTCTTTGTTAGCTTCTCTGTGGATGTGCACACGAACACATGCAAAACCCACAGGCTTGTGGCTACCTTTATTACATACAGTACATATACTTGTGTCATATCTGTGCTGCAGTGAGAGCTCCAAACCCCTCTGAAACCCTAAAATGCCTCTTCAGTACCTCGGATTCCTCCTGTGCGTTTCTGGCTACATTCTTGCCACAGTTTTTGAATAAGCTCAGTGAGATAATAACAGTAATCACCTCAACATAAGGACTCTCAGATGCCAGCATATTCCTGGAGGGAGGCTGCCAAAACTATCGGAGAAGATGTGAGCGAAGACACAAAGAAGTGGAAAAACTTGAAGGATAAATATGTTTGTGTCCAAGAAAAGAGTCAGGAGGGAAAAAAGTCCCAGAGTTTTATTTGTTTCTATCACAAACGGCACCACACATAAACCTCTTGGATACATGGATTCCCACACTCCTTGCTCAGTTCCCCCCTTACCCTTGCTGTGTATTTGCAAGTTGTGACTGTTAATAAACCTCTAAACTTGTCCTTGCACCCTTCATTGGGGCCTTTTGGTGAAGAGCAAAGATGCCCAGGTGGTGATTTAGTCGTGTGGTGGCTGCAGTGGCCACAGCTAATTCAGAAGGACATCTGCACACAGCCTCACGTACACCATCGAATGATGAGATTTATGCCACTCAGACCGAAGTGGACCCCTAACTACTCACGGAGGGCATTGAATGACGCTAATGAGGTCTTGTGCCACCACGTGCAGCCACAACAGCTTCATTGTTCTTTGGCATCGATCTTCCAAGTCTCTGAGCTCTGAACACTGTCCCTCAAAAGGATATTCCCTCATTTGGGGTTTCAGTGATGATGATGGATGATGGGGAGTGGTGTCTGACACTTTCATCTGATGGATTCGTAGGCATCATCTAACAAAATAGCCACACCGTTTTTCACCCCAGATGCAGCCACTGCCGGCAGGGAAGACAACAGCCTCTCAAAGCAGAAAACGAATTTTCCCGCACGTTGTAACAGGAAGCGGTCATCAACGACAGCCCAACAGCGCTGTCTGGTTTTATTTGAAAAATCACATGACATGGTCGCATTGATATGACGTCGAAGACGTCACATCTCACGTGATACGACAATACAAAGAATACAATGAAAACAATTCACAAGAAGGTGTTAACTTTTAAGACCAAAGGTTTCTTACAGACATCCTGGCTCCTCTGTTTTACATGCTGATGAGAAAGCCAGGAGTCTGATCCTAACTTTTGTCCTAAAACAATAAGAAAGAGCTTCAAAGCTCCTGCAAAAGGAAACAGTCTCTTTATCTCTAAAGAAACAAAAGAAACCACATGGCTCAGAGAGAGCACATATACTATTAATGAAAATAAACACACATAGGAAGAGAGAAGATATGATAAAATGCAGAATATATCTAACAGATCCTGTTAGGTTTGTGAA
>VOQJ01020441.1:10079-20148 GCA_015052665.1 Apistogramma diplotaenia | reverse complement strand
GGGGGGGGGGGGGGGGGGGGGGGGGGGGGGGGGGGGGGGGGGGGGGGGGGGGGGGGGGGGGCACTGGGTGCATGAGAATGGGACTGGGTGTTGCTAGGGAAGACGGGGAGAAAAGCGAGTGAATTTAGGTATTTTCATATCTCTGCTTACCCCACACTTTTTTCTTTCCTTTTTTTCAGATAAAACTAAAACCAAAAATCCAAAACGACTGACCGTGAACAGAAACTGAGAAGATATTATGGATTGAAGTGGGGGTTGCAGAGGTAACAGAACAGCAGGGACTGTAGTGGTGCCTGCAGGGTGATTGGGTGGTTGGTGCATGGTGACAGTGGCACATGCCCTGGTGCATGGGATTAGAGGGACAGCCAGTAATCTGCTGTTTAGGCTGTATGTAGGGCAAGAGTAGCTTAGCCCAGCCGCTCTTAGCATGGGTGAAGCGCCAGCGTGAGAGGGAGAGGAAGTGGACTGGTGTTACATAGCTACACTCAAATCACCCTTTGCTTTCTCTGTGCTTATCTCTTTCCTCTCCTTCTGCTTGCATCTCTCTGCAGTGCTCAATGAACACAAGTTTTTAATGCTATTCATTTATAAAAATGTAAGCAACTCATTTGCAAAGGAGAAAATTAGCGACTGACTTTTGGTCGCTCACTCATTCGATTATACAGGAGCGGCTGCTTCGTATGAGTACGCCATAACACTTTATCACATAACCCTTAATTAATAAAACAAAACAAAAAAAATCTGTAATTGTTGTGAAAGTTATTAATTTTTAAATGCCGGTGAAGATAATTGCAGTTTAAATGGGTGGTTGTGTTTTTAAAATGTACATGTGGGGGGCAAAAAAAATCTCTCTGTGAAAAAAATCAAATTCTGAAAGAAAAAGAAAAGTTATTGAAAGTCACCTCAGATCCTGTTGGACCTCCAGCTGCCCTTTGGTCCTCCTCTGTGGCCACAACAGAAGATTTTATTGAAGGTAGAAAAAAAATAATTCAAGAGATCAATTCAGAAAAGTCTGAGTGCAGCTCGGTTTTTCAGGAAAAGGAGCTTCTGCTGCAGCTTATGATCACTTGAGAAGGCGCTATTAAATATAAAATCTAGGCCTTAACACTCCCTTTAATACTCCTCAGCATATTTAGTTGCAGGAGTGCTTCAGATTCACAGCGTGAGCACGGCTTAGACTGCAAATGTTTTACAATGAACTAAAAAAACTAAATCACAGAGCAAATTAAATCGAATTATTTGAACCACTGAAAAAACAAATGCAAAACTCTCAATAAAATGATGACGCTAAAGAGAGAAGAAGCACAGGCGCATCCTGACCGACTTTACTGTCAAATGAGAGGCAAAGAAAAGCAAGCAAAAAATAATAACGAGCTGCATAGAGTTTGTAATCAGTGCTGAACAGGGACAGTTCACACAGACATGCGCTTTCTCCTTCAGTGTGGAAAGTTCTCATAGTTGTTTTCTGAGCCGACAGAACACACTCCACAAAAATTCACTTTTATCTGTCAAGACTGAGAACATTTATGAATAAAAAAGCAGTATTTTATTATTCATTGGCAATACTTCTTGGCTTCTACATTTTTGTTATGCTCCCATGTGATACGCTCTTATATTGATTAAAGGATAAGACACCGGTTAGTGAAGCTGAAATGATTATTCAATCAAAATAAAAAGTATTTTGGCAATTGCGTGATCTGTGAACGAGAGTTTAACCAAAAGGCAAGTAAAAGCAGGAATAATAAATGGGCCAAGCTCCAAAAGTATCAATATTTTTGTCCTTTTTTCGGTCTTCTGTGCACAGAAGCAACCTGAGTATCTCGGGGGTTTGTTTCAGTCCAGATACTCGACAACATCACAGTGATGAACATGTCTTTTTACGATAATTTCAAAATGAATGAGCAATTAAATTAATTGATGGTCAGAGTTCTTTTATCACCTGCACAGATAACATAAGTAATTGACATTTTATAATGAGTTGATGCATACTCAATCATCCAGGTAATGAAATCTTCAGGACAGAACTTCAGACTGACACTTGGATGAGTGAATGAAAACGCTGCATCCAGATGAGCAAAGTTACACCAAATTACATGATTTATTTAACAAAAATGAAGCCATACTGCAGAAGCAATGTGTGAAAAATGAAGTAGACCCTTATTGCTGAGTGTGTGCGTGTTAACACAATGCCAAGGAGGAGAAGACATCAGCGATGATCTCAGAGAAGCAATCATTGCTGTCCATCAGTCTGCGATGGCCTTTTCCAAACAATTTGAAGTCCATCATGCTACAGTGAGAAAGATTATTCACAAGTGGAAAACATTCAAGACAGCTGCCAATCTTCCCAGGAGTCGCAAATTGAACTCAAGGTCAGAACATTTCCAAAAAAACAAAACCCCAAGAGCTGCAAGTCAGACTCTGCAGAGCTCAGTTAGCATTTAAATATTAAAGTTCATAAGAGTACAGTTAGAAAAAGGTTGACTGCCAGGAGAAAGCCTCTTCTCTCTGGAAAGAACACGGCAGCGTGGTTTGACCATAGTGCCATTAGGTGAGAACCAAATACAGCACAAACACCTCATAGCAAATGTCAAGCACGGTGAAGGAGGGGTGACGATTTGGGCTCATTTTGCAGCCACGGGGCACGAGCACCTCACAGTCACGAGGCCGTCTGTCCGACAGCTGAAACTGGGTCACGAAACAGCAAATCTACAACGGCACGGCTGAGAGAAAACAGTGGAGGTGCTGCGATGACCCATTCAAAGTCTGTGTAAAGAAGAATGAGCCAAACTGCCTCCACAATGATGTGAGAGGCTGAAAACGCCATTCACAAACTGATTACGTCACGTTGCTGAAGGTGGTTTTTCACACACAGCTGTGTGTCCTTTTCAGGGTCACGGGGGGGCTGTGCAACAGTGCTGACCACAACACCGCTGCGCTGCATCTTTGAGGCTGTTTAACTCATTTTAAGATCATTTTGATTTCATTCTCATGCATAGAACCTTGTTTTCTTCTTACCATTGAATTACAAAGACATGTCATATAGCATGAACAGCGCAGAGCTGCTGAAACCACCATGCCTCAGCCTTTCATGTCATTCAAACAGGCCCCCGTCTCGTCTCCCCATTTTCCAATGAGCCAAGTGATTTATGTCAAGTGAAGTCAAGCATGGGCCAGCATATGAATCAAAATTTGTCAAGTTCATTTTCCCCCCTCTGGTCTATGAATTGATGGAGCTTTACTTTTTACTATGAATCCCCAGAGAGCGCCATGTTGCTTTTAACTGACTGTAGGTTCAGCAGAGCAATCAAACCCTTTGTTTTTTCACACCATCCCACAATCCCACCTGCTTCGACGAGACGATAGAGGGCCCTTTGAAAAGAACGAGGCGGCATGATTTATTATTCTAATTAGGTGAAGTGAGACTTTAGCAAAGCCACAATTACACTAAATCGCCAAAACCGTTTTCTGGTTGGCTGTCTCCTCTTCTGTCTAGATGTTAATCAGAGGCAGCTATCGAGTTGAGCTGCAAACTGTTTGTGAGTCACACTATTGCTTGGTAATATCTTCAACAAACACACAAATAATCAGATGTTTGGAGTCCCGAACCAAACTGCAAATAGTCATTTTGTCTTATTAAATAAAATTGTGCAAACCAGGTACGCAAGTGTGCTTCCCAGCCATGTCCCAGTCAAAGAGAAGGCTTAACAGGCAATGATACCGAGTGCTGCAGTGTTTAATTCCAGGTCATTTCATAATCTCTTTGATACTTACTCACATCTGCACATCTCTTTGCTCTCACTCACTGACAATCAAGCAGCTGCAAGCTGGCATGCTCACTAAATCCTCTGCTGCTGCACACGAGTCACACACCAAACATATGCAGTCGCTCTCCACGTGCATATATGTACACGACCTACACGAGTGCCCGTTACAGCGCAGGCGCACACACACACACACAGGCCCTCATACACACACACGCACTCGGGCACAAACAAATCCAAGTGCAGGCACAACTGTGCACCGCACTCATGCAAAAAATGCAAAAAGAAAGGGGGAATGTGTGTGTGTGTGTGTGTGTGCTTCCACTACAGATATTATAGAAACGAATGTACTTTTGCACATTCAGATTGACACACAGGAGGGAAGCCACGACATGCTCTCTCTGTAGATCCAATCCATTCCTGTGGTTCTCTCCGCTTCTTCCTCCCCTTCTTCCCTTTCCTCTTCCTACATCCCTACAACGCCCTGAAAACACCCCAATCATCCTGCATCAACAGGCATGTGAACCTCGCGCTTGCTTCATCTCTTTCTACCGCTCTCCTGCTCCCTCACTCTCTCCCTCTCGCTGCCTGCTCTATTTTCATCCGTGTGCTTTCACTCTCCTAGCTTTCGGGTAATTACCTGGCATTTGCATTGCAAAGTCCCCAGTGCCGCCCTCAGCTCCTCCGCAGGTGATTGAGCTTCATTTCCCCAGCAGATAAGAGAGGGAGAGGAAGAGGGAGAGGAAAAGAGGATTGCAGCAGGGTGTGATGTTATTCTGGATTGCAGGATATAGGAACAATGCCCTGAATTCTTTGTTATTCTCATTGTCTGGTTCACAGCGCGCACAAGACTGCTTCAAGTTCCCGCACATAAATAATCACAGTCATTACTGTCGCATCACCTGGTCTGGTTGTAGCTGCAGTGAAACTCTGCTTTTTGACTGTTGCGGACTTGTAACTCGAGTTTTTTCGTTTTAGATTAATAGTTTAAGTCGTTTTTTGCCTTTCCTTTTTTTGCTAGGTCATATTAGCAAATCACATAGGAATTTTTAAGGAAGAGAGAGAAGGGTGTGGCATTCAACCAGAGATGCTGAAGGCCACCATCATTCTTGGTGACTCCTACCCAGGGTGACCTCATGATGTATTATGTTATTATGTCTTTATTTCGTATATAAAACACTATGAAAAAAGTGAAATGTGTCATTGAGAGTTTCCTTTTGTCAGCCCAGCAGGAGTAACTGAAAGTATCCAGTTTAACAAACAAAAATAACAAATTCTGCAGCTGAAACGCTGATTATCAGTGGACCAATTATTTCAGCTCTTCCTTTCCCCTTAATCTCGTTCTCTTTGGTCTGTTTCACAAAACCGAAATCATTTTCAGCTTTCAATCCAGAGCATCAGCATTCAGTGCTAATGAGCTGGCAGATGACTGATAAATATGACTTCGGGCTGGAACTTTCACCTTTGTACTCACTGCAACGTCAGGAATGATGCATCCAGACATAATAAATGTGCATTCGTGTTTTACCTTCCATCTTCCGATCATTTATTAATCCATATCACTTGCTGAAGAAAAATAAAGGCGTCCGATTTAAGCAGAATAAATGCCTGCAGTGAGGTGGCGGTAAACACAGGTGGTCAGAGGTGCGTGCGCATGAACTTGGCCGCCCATTTCCTTTTGTATTTCATTTATCATTGCAGGGCTTGAGCCATTTTGCTAGATATTAACTGTGGGCTCGTAATGTTGTTCCTCATCTACATTAACCCCAAACACGCATTCCTTTATATAAAATGAACCACAAAGGGGACATAACCTCCCATACATCCATATTGCAGCCTGCTCCACCAGTGGAACCTCCTACAGGAAGAGAGCTGATTATTGGCGAGCGCTCATTTGCATGCTGGACGCCGTGGATATTTATTTAAATTTAATTTCTTTCCCGCACACGGTGCTGTGCAGGCTTTTGTGCCAAAGTCATATTAACCCCTTGACTAGTTAATATGCAGTGCACGACGTTGCCCACGCGCGATGAATATTCATACCGATGGCGTTTTCGACGACGTTTCTCCCTCCCCCCTTTTCGCTGTGTAACGCGAGCGCGCGTCGCGATGGAGGTATCCCGGAAGCCTCGGGCGACCTCACAGTTACTCCCTCAAACACAAACACGCACCGTTTGGCTCCTCGTAGTTTGTGCGTCGCTCACTGCGGCTGATACAATGGCCGATAAAAGTCAGATGACGAGCAAAGACCGCGCGCTGAAAGGCAGGGAGGAGAAAATGGCCGTGACAGGTAAATAACGCACCGTGATAAGTTTGTACAGAGACGACGTTTGGCACAGGAGTGACACCTGACGCTTCATTTACCTGGAGCCAACACACCCGAGTGACCTCAGAGCAGGTCGTGTGACAAGAAAGAGCGTCATCGTTCAGAATACAAGTAAAGAGGAAGGAAAGTATTCACTCTGAGTTATAAACTAATTATTGAGTATTTGAGGTATACAAGGATCCTAGTGGAAATTTCCACTCTTGGTAATAGTGATGCGCTGTGTGACCACTGGTTTGAACTCCTACATAAAAACACAGGAAGCACAAAGCAAAACAACATCCTGCAGATTGATGTGAAGGTTTTTTTCCCTCCTGTAACTCCTTGATTTTATCTTGGCACGATGTGGGTGAGTGATGTTTTTCTTCACAGTCCAATCCAGCCATGTTAAAGGTTGAGACATACAACAGACACAAACGAAAATTATAACCTTAAAAAGTTCTTGGACTACTTGGTTAGAGTCAGGAAATGCTCGTGGTTTGGATATAAACAGACCCTTTAACAACGTGGAGGTATACTTCTCGCAGTACTGTATTTAACTCATCCACCTGAAGGAGCATCGACTGTTCATCCACCCGTCCATCCACAATTCACCAGAATTGCTGCCACTCCTGCAGTATTGGTCAGAATTTAATCAAACTTACACTTTGATCACCTAATGGGTCTCTACCCAAATCGTGCTCAAGGTGAAGGTCGTACTTGCCGTTTTATGGGCAATAACGTGAATTGTGATGGATTGCGAGCCGGATGAGCTACGATGTCGCTGACGTTCTGGCGACAGTCTCTCCTCCACCTGAGCTGTAAAGCTCAGCACAGCATCCTGATTTGTCAGTTTCAGTGATGGTCTTGGAGCAGCTTTAATTATGATGGTACAGGAGCAACACCAGCGCACAGATACATGTATCACATGAACATTTTTCAATTCTCACCAGGACTTATTCACATAGAGGTTTTTTTTATTTTCAGCAGCATTGTCTCCATTCTCCATTTGGGTTTCACCCATGGGAACCTAATTTAGTTTACTTCAACTCTTCCACCCTGGAGGTCTCTGTACCTCTTTACATACTTTATTCAGTTTTCCAAGAATGGATGTTTTTGTTTTGTTTTTTTAAGACATTAATTTATCAATCCAAGTACCTCAAGATCCATTTGCTCTCATACTGTTTAGTAGAGGTGGGAAACAACGGACCCTCCACCCCCACAGTACAATACTATCACAATACTTCACTCATCATACAATGTTTTTGCGATTTTTAACATTTTGCCTTATTCTGAGTATTGCATTAACATTTATTGTCAACTGGGATATCTAGTGTCAGTTATTTATTTTGCTTCAAAATTAGATTGTCAAGGATACACTGCCATAAATGTTTCCGTATCAGTCTGAAATTGAATGTATGTAGTATGTAGTATAAATAGCCCTTTTAAATAGTTACTTTTTTGACATTCCAGTTTCTCCTCCAATTAAGAGGGTTAAGCGTAATCTCAAAAAAGTAACCTAAAAGGCCTATTTGTACAAAATTTTTAACGCAAATTCACGGCCGGAAGTAGGGGGCGTGGCCAGGAGTGGGGGCGTGACCGGAAGCGGGCCGCGAGTTTGAGAAACCTGCTCAGAGGCAGCCTGTTCAGTCGCCTCATGATTGTGGTTGTGAGCACCTCAAGCTCCTGGCAACCATTTAGTCACCACAGGTTTCAGTCTGCCGAAGAATGTGTCAAAAATTCAATACAATCACCACATGGCCATTGCAGGGAGGCTGCTGTCCTAGCTTTACTCGTGCGACTGAGCCATTAGCGCGCTCGGAATTAGCAGGTAGCTTTGTCCAGGGTTGAATGTTTTTTTTTGGTTGAGCTGATTTAACATAAGTGTGCTCAACCAGTGTCATCTCAGGATGGCAGTGAAAGAGATGAGTATTTTTTTAATAATTTACTAAAATATCGATATTTGGTGTACCTGTATCGATACAGTATCACCATGCAAAATCCCCGCCCCCACCCCCCACTGTTTAGCTTGTTTTGTGTGTGTGTGTGTGTGTGTGTGTGTGTGTGATTTAGTCTGTGGACAGTAATAAAATCTTTGAGTCAACAACAAAATCTGCAGTGGCAGCAAAAGCCTGTTGGGATATATGGTGGGATTGTATACAAATAGTTGTCGATTAAGTCAGGATAACACAAATCTGTTTGGCTCAGGTTCTCGGCTCTGTTACAGCCACACTGGCAAAGAACATGTGATGTTTCAGCAGCTACATTTTCTTTCGTTTTTTACCACTGAATGAAGTCATTTTTACTACCTTTGGCTGAACTATTTGTAATTTAATTCATTCTGGGAGTCTAACTCTCACTTCAGCTTGATTTATCCTTTCATTCATCTCATTATTTTAGGAAAGCAAGGTCAATATTAGTGTAGCACAAAGCAGCATCATGGTGCTATGTGAACATAGACAGTAATATCTACAAAGTGCATTATGGGACTTGGGCGTGAGTGCATAGGATGAAGCGGTGCCGCAGCGTCCAGAGGCCCATCTGGGCATTATGCGCATGAAGGCTCCGCCCCGTCGTAAGTTCCTTCTCCGTCTGTTGAAGCAGCTCGGAGACACCGCATGGCAGAAATCTGTTCCTCCCCTTTCACCATGGGGGAGCAGTTTTAGATGGGGTTGTTCGAGTGTGTGCATGTGTGTGCTGGAGTAGTTCTGCGTTTGTCGGTGTGAGCCATTAAGCATGAGTAATTTAAGAATCGCGAGAAGCGTCTCCACATATGCCCCGTGCTGTCCCGGCCTCGCGTGTGTTTTGAGCACACGCGCTCTCATCCTCTCTGTGATGAAGATTGCTAATTTTGAAAAGTTGCTGCTAGCCCTCCGTCCTCTTTAAAGAAGCTCTGTGTTTCTTGTTCTGACGTCCTGTTGTCCTGTGTTCTCTCCCTTCCTTGCTCCAGTCTGTATAATGTACTCAGTGACCTTGGCGAGAATGATCCAGTGGCAGATTGCTACATGGTAGGGGCACAGTAGCTATTATTTTGAGTCAGTGCGGGATAGACTGCCAATATTTCTTCTAAACAGGATGGGGGAGGTCAGCTGACTGAAATCAATCTATGCTACATGTTTCACTATAACTCTTAAAAGCGGGTTCATAGAGAAGATTTATTTCTGGTATTACTCCTCTGTTGTTTCTCTTCCTTCTCTGTATGCCCTTGTGTTTCTGGCTTTGAAACAGAGCTTCGGGGGGGGGGAGGAAGCATGCATGCGAGTGAGAAAACATACAACTTAGGTATACAAATAGGAGATAAATAAATGCGAGATTTGCTTATTGGCGGCGCTGCAGCTAACTGATTGCTACTAGAATGTCAGCGCAAGAACGTAATCTGAACTTTGGCACGTGAGCGTTATCCCAGCGAGTGTGTGTGTGTTTTCATCGTGGTGATTTGGTTTCCATCCCGCAGTCGCTATACCGAATTGGAGACCCTCTTTAGCATAGCATGCATCTTGGCTAGTGCACTGTAGGATAAACTCTACCCCTCTGTGACACAAGCTGTATAGAAAATTGTTGGATTTTCTCTCATATTTGTGCATAGGGGGAATGTGAAGGTTAATTTTTGCACGACTTCCCTTTAATTAGGCATTAACGTTGGTCCACTTGGATGCTGCTCTTTTATTTTCCCATCAGACCGGATTTTGTTAGGTTTTCCAGCAGGCCCAAACAGGACATGCCTCCATGTTTGGAGCTGATGCATCAATAGCAATGGTTTTCCAACCATGGACAGCGACGGTTTGAAATGCATGTGTGCATCACAATGACAAGCTGGGTTGGTTGTATTGAGGCCACAACAGCAAGGTTTTCATTACTTACCTCTTAATTATTATTTTTTTTTACAAATGGATCACCTCCCACCAGTCTTCCCCCCAGCATGCTTTGCCCCACTCTTTTTCGCCCCTACCCACCCTCCCATACAGCAGAGGGGTAGTTGGCAGCAGTATAAAGCGTCAGCCTGCTC
>VOQJ01020432.1:2884-15145 GCA_015052665.1 Apistogramma diplotaenia | reverse complement strand
CTTTTAACATTAACCCCATCCCTCCTTAACCTTCTCCACATGATTAACCATGTAGCAGTGAAGCCTATGTAAAAGTAGTGATTTTATAACTGAGTTGTTTAGTTATTGAATTGTATTAATTTTTCCTTTATTATCTAGAGCAATAGACATCCAATGAAAAACATGACTGTTTTTTTTAAAAATTATTATTACAATTCTGAAAGTGTCTTCAAAACACCAGTTTCGTGTGCTGGTTTGACGATTTCACCTTGAACAGCATCACAGGCAAGTTTTTACTTGTTCAGATATATTAGATTATTATTTCAAAGCCGGTACGAGTTTCACAGACTGTGGGGTCAACAAGTCTCTTGAAATCAGAGATGGGGTTTATGCTGTGTATGAAGACATATTTTTAAAGAGAGCCCATTTAATACCAGTACTTGAATTAATCTGTGCAATTAATAACAAAAAAAACAAAAACGTTACTAAACAGATGCTTCACCATGTGTGGCAGTGACAGGATCATTTATAAAACTCTCACATCAGTTATAAGTAAGAAATAAAAGAAAACTTTCTTTTGGAATTTTTTTCTATCTAACTGCAATTCACATTAATAAACACATTAAATAATATGTGAATGCTTTAGCCACAGGCTACAACAAAGGTGTCGTAATCAAAGTGAAAAGACTGAAGGTTTAATTGTGCCAGTTAGATGTATGAACTATAGTGTGGAGCTTATTCTGCCTTCTCTTTCTTTCAAACACTTGAGCCGATTTAAAGATCCCACTTGTTGAGTGTAGATATGAAGGCTATCATTCATTTGAACCAGCACAAATGAGAAGAACCACTCAGGATGCTCATGAAAAGATCCATAATAGGAAAAAAAACCTTTGCTATACTATTAAACAGAATAAATGAAATGGCAATGAACAAATAAATGTGCGCTCGTGTGACCGCCCTTAAAGGCCTTTTGCTCTGAAAAGCAATTCCACTATGGACGCAGTGAATACGGAGGTGAGAACCGCTGTGAACACTGAACTGTATTTGAACTGATTATTAATACAACCTAAAGTTGAGACGGTTTCAAAAAGCATGAATAAGAAAACGGGATACAATGATTTGCAAGTTAATGAAGTCTTCTACTAATAATAGCATGCCACCAGCGCTCACTCTTTGCAATGGTGCTGGAGCCAAGACAAGTCCAGAGTAACGTTAACTAAATAGCATGTAGGGATTCTGAGGAGTTTAAGGACAAATATATTCAATTGGATTTTTTCCATCCTCTGGATCGTTGGTCATTCAGGTCTGAGACATGCTTGAAGTTTTCCCACCAGTGTGTGTGAAAGCTGCTGTCAAATGTTGCATCATTTGGTCACAGCAGAGCTTTATTTGGGAGCTCTGGTTTTTGTTAGCGACAGAATGAAAACTGTATACAATAAATAAATAAAGTACACAACTGACACACAAGAGAAACAATCTGTCATATGACGAGATGTGGATGTGGAAATTGCAGACTCGAAGGACAAAATAAACTGACCTTTATTTTGGAGGGAAATCGAGGTCAATCACGGCCAAGAATCCAAAAGGAAGGAAAGTCACTGGCAGATACAGCAGACAGTACAACACGATGACAAACTTATACAAAGGCGGGTTTAGATGCACACTAAGGAAATCAAACCGCCGGAGTACACAGCTGAAACTAATCAACGAAAACGAGACAGTGCAAGCAAAACTCATTACAGCTCACACAAGACCAGGAGACTAGCAAAATAAAACAGGAAGTAGCTAAACATGAGACATCAAACGCAAATGCAGACTTCACAGGACGGCAGAAAACAACCTTAGTGAATTAACTAAAAATAACAAATTAGAAAATACGAAAGAAAACACATCCATTCATCCTCTCCTACTTATCCAATTCACAGCTGGAGCCTCTTCTAGCTGCCATAGGGCACGAATCGAGCTAAACCCTGGACAGGTCGCCGGTCTGTCAGGGCTTCAACCGGAGAACATGGAACCAGTGCTCCATGTGGGATCTCGACAAGATAAGGATGTCGTCCATGTAGATGAAAACAAAGTGGTTACGTAAAGCTTGAAAAACTGCCGAGGTGTTGGTGAGGCCAAATACTCAAGGTGGCTTAGATGGGTGTTGAAGGCAGCTTTCCATTCATCACCCTCTAATGTGGACCAGACGGTTGCGTTTCGAAGATCAAGCTTGGTGAAAATGACGGTTCCCAGCAACAGATCGAAGGCAGACCTCTGTAGTCCATGCAGGGGTGAAGGGATCTGTCCTTCTACGCAAAGACGAACCCTGCTGCCAAATGACACGAGGGAAGGACCTGATGCAGCGTGGCGAGTGATGAGCTCCAACACTTTCCCATTGCGTGCAGTAACTTTGAGGGCTGCAGAGTCTCCAGGGTTGTCCCTCGGCCGTTTCCCAATAAAAAAAACCAGCTGCATGTGTTCTGGCTTGGATTCCCCCGGCAGTCTGTTCCCAGCTGGCTGCCTCCAGTGGCCCACTTCCGGTACTGGAGCCACGGCGCGCCCATTCTTGCTGGGAGTTACGCGTTAAGGGAAGCCTGTCATTTTTAAGCAGCTAGCTCATCTTGAACGTGCTTGCTTTAAGCCGTGTAGGAAAGCTCCACAAAGAGCTTTCTCCACCCGTCAGGTTTCCTCCTGCTTCCATCCATAAATCCACAGAAAAGTCATCCACATTCCTGCTCGTTAAACATCTTTTGAATTGCAAAATCTGCACCAGACTCTTTGTCGTAAACTTGTTTGAGAAGCTCCCAAATAAATTTAAACTAAATGTTCATATTTCCTGCCAGCACTGCCCGGGGCCCAGCTGACTGCTCTGTCCCTGAGCAGGCTATCCAGGGGTGTCATTTTCTCTCCATCATGGCCAAGCTGCCCGAACACCAAGGCACAATGAGTGAGAAACCTTCTGCCTTTTTCTCACCTGAGAAGACTTCTGGTGTTGGGATGAAGCCTCCGGACTGGCCGGCGAGTGGAGGCAGAGATTCCACTGCTGGCAGCGGCCTTTTGGGCTTGATTTCCACTTGTGTCTGGGAGGAACGACTTTGGAGCAAACCTTTCATTTCAGCAACCTGCTGAAGAACGGTGTCCTGGCGATCGCACAGATGGCGGAGAGCCTTATCGTACTCACCCAGAAGTGCTCCTTGGCTGGAGAAGGCTTTTCTTATGGGATCTGCGTCCGCTGCATCCAGTGCTGGCCAGATCGTCCTGTTAAGCTCCGTTAAACGTGGACACAGATGCAGAGCATGGAGGTGGGGTTAAACGAGTCTTTATCAGACAGCAGTTTCTGTGGCAGTTTTTGCTCGTGACAGTCCACCCCATGTGTCTCTTTCTCCTCCCTCGCTCTTCCATGAGTGAACATCCAGCCTCACACTTGAGGTGACATCTTGGCAAAATCATCAGCCTCTTATAGCAGGGCTGTCAATCTGCATGGCGGCGAGCAGTCAGGTGCAGGGTTGCAGGTGCTTTATTAGCAAGACGGAGACCTTTCCCAAGCCACACAGGAGGAGGAGACTGAGCAACGTGGTGGATAGAGGGAAAAGAGCGGGCCGGCCATCCAAAACCTGACCACTGGAATAACAAATAAACAAATAAAAAAGGTAGCTTAAGAAGTATGGAAGTACCTCAACATTTATTTCTGGCTAGAACCCTGGTTCCTCCTCTGTCCTACAGCCTCAATTACAACTGCAGTGATTTCTGATAATACTGTAGCTACTTACCGAGAAGTGCATAGAAAAGATCATGATTGTGCATTGATAACCAATATGTGCATTTGAGTTTCATTAAGCCTTTTTGTGCACGCATTTTTACTTTTCTGACCGTTTTTGCAAACGTTGTCACCATGACAGCGGAGAGAGAATGAGCTGAGTGCATTCCATGAGGCTAAGAAAAGATGAACTTTTTTCCGATATTTGGTACGATGGACTCGCAGAAAGTTGGAAATGTTCTCCTCCCGGGTGTTTAGTAGCATCGCTGAGGCAGCTGAGGACAAATCCTGACTGTTCACAGCTCATATCATCTGGTATGCACTCTGAATGCCATTGCTAATTAATTCCTCAGCAGCAGCAGCCTCAAGTACATCTTCATCTGCAAAGATGCTGCCATCAAAACGTTTCATCAGAAACAAAAAAACTGAAATGCTGCTCTGAGATAAACCTGTAAGCAGCCGACATGTCTCAGGAACAATTAGCCAAACGGACACTTTTCCATTCAGTCTGTCTCGGCACTGATACAGCAACGTAACGCTAACATGCTGTAAAGCTGAAAACTAAAACACTGGCCCCTAATGTTCTTTTCAAACTATTCAAGAAACCTAAATTATTAAATAGACTGGATACGATATTTTATTATAAATGCTTTGTAGATAAAAGCAGTCGGAAAAGCAGCCACGGGGAGCAAACACTGAATTATTATTACAAAAATATAGTGGGAAAAAAAATATGCTCTGCTTTATCTAGAGCCGGGATGAATGTGAAAGTGATGTTAAATAAAATCTATCTGGACTTATATGAATAAACATTCGGCTTTATGCAGCAGGAAAATAAACAACTTCAGAGCAGTTCCCAACAAAAGTTTACTTAGTTCATTAGAACAAGGTTATTTAGTTTAATATTCACGCTGAATCTACGCTGGATGACACCCTGTCTCCACCCAGTCGGCTCCGGCCATGTAACACAAATAACACATTTATTAAAAGTTGATAAAGTTTGAGTTTAAGATTTAAGTACTTCTTCTTCCTAGTGTGAGAGTCTCTACTATGTTAGCAAGCTAACTTAATGTCTAATAATGACATTCAAATACACCTTGCTGGTACCAGGTTGGCTCCCTTTTGCCTTCAGAACTGCCATAATTAAACAAGGTGTTATAAGTAAGTAAAGGTAAGCATTTGAGGGTTAAAGGATAACAGCGTCTACTATAGAGACATTAACAACAATGAGGCTGGGTTACAGAAGGGATTACACAGCTGTGGATAGTAACAGTTCAAACGGCGTGTGTTTCTTTGGTCTGGCACGCTTTTCCGAGAATATGAATCAAGGTTCTGCAGGGCGCGTCCTCCTCTACATCTGTAGAGTCGCCGAGGTCTGTTCATTACTGCGGCGGCATGGATTATCACACTGACAAGCCTGACGCATTTTATTGAGCCGAACACGTGTATAAACAAATGTTCTCATTTGGTGTGTTTGTGGGGCGCAGCGGCCTGATTGATGCTCGGCCTCCTGCGATGCATCGACTATATTCAAGAAAGATAATTAAACTACAAGCAAACACTTTTTCTCAGGACTTATTGATCAGCTGCAGAGGCTTTGATGGGGTCAGTGAGTATGTCGGCTTACGCGCACACCAGAAGGCTGGAACCAAGGAAACAGAGCTTTACTCTGATTTAACAAGCGTAATATCTGGATGTCCTTGTGGACAGAATTAATTATACAGCTGCATGACGGATGAGAAAATCACTTTTTGACAAGGACATTAATGATTTTACCGAAAAAGGCAAATGCATACAGAACTGCACACCGTGTGATCTCCATAGGATGTAAAAAACAAACATTAACTGTACCACTGCTTCTGTAGCACCGGGTTTCTCAAACGCATGATCAAATTATTATTATACAGTCCAGCTCGTCTTTAATGCTGTGATGGTAAAATAAAACCTGCCTTACTGGACCTGCCTTATATAAGCCACAAGGGTCACAATGATGGTCCCTCCCATGTTTTGGGACACACTCAGCACTAACAATACATTGTCAAACTGTCATAATTGTACATTTTTGATGTCACATTTATGGTACATCCACTGCTTAAATACCATATTAACCTAAATCAAATCTTTAATTAATCCTATGTAAGTAGTTTTTGCTACATAAAGTTATAGTCATATTACACGTGAAGTGTAACAGATGGGCTGCAGACGTATGACTTTAAAAGAGGACTGTCAGTACTGTCACATCCAGTGTATCAAGGCACTGATGCTAATAACTGACAGATGTATCTGAGACCTTGGCTTGAACTGCATTGAACTAAACTGACTTCAGATGGCTAAGGATTATCTAATTGGGGCCTAATGAATACACTTTATAATGCAGGTTTATTGGCTCTCGGCTGTCTGAAGCTCTTTAGCCAGATGCATTCACGTGTATTCCTCCTAAATACCATCGTCACAGAGCCTGCAATGATGCTCTGCACTGACCAAACGCCACCCATCCATTTTCTTCCACTTATCTAAGGAAGGAGCCTAATCAGAGAAACCCACACCTGCCTCTCTCCAGCCGCCTCCTCCAGCTTATCCCGGGGAACACCGAGGCGTTCCCAGGTCAGTCGAGAGATCGTCCTGGGTCTGCCCTGGGGCCTCCACCCAGTAAGACATACCCCAGAAACTGATCAGATGCCTCAAACACCTCATCTGGCTCCTTTCAGTGTGGAGGAGCAGCGGCTCTACTTCGAACTCCTCCTGGATGGCTGCACTCCTCACCCTGTCCTCTGGAGGAAGCTCATTTCTGCTGCTCATTGACCCAAAGCTGATTAGCTGAAAAACTGAACACAAAAGGAAACAGCAGAGGAGTTCATCACAAAGAGGAAGCAGTAGAAAACGAACATTAAAAATAATGTAACTCATAACTGTATCGTAAATGCAGACAAAGACATTCGGGCTGTCCTGACATCAGTGGTTTTAAAAGAAAAGTCCTGATAATCTGTGGAAACTTTAAAGAAGAAAAAAACAGTAATAATGTTACCAGTGAAGTTCATTTAATTTTGCTTAATGTTTATTGCCTTTTTGGCAAATTAATACAGATAAAATAAAACATTTTGGTGGCAAAAGAGAATAAAAATATTTGCCTTTAGAACAACTCAAACTCTTCGAGACATAATTGTGTTCAAGGTGTTCAAGGCGCTTCATAAGTAGGTTCTTTAAAAACATATTTAAGAACGTGATTCCATAATGTTGCGATCAGGACTCTTAGTTCTGCATTAAATCAGAGCATCAGATGAGTCCTGATGGTTTTGGTAATCAGTTGTGTTCAGAAATGAACTGAAAGTGATGTGTGTTTAAAGCCATTGCAAGTATGAAGCAGTTTGCTGGCAGAAGTGTGAAGACTTTGATGATCAACATTTCTGAAAGCTACAGTTTTGGCGCTTTTATGTGCCGACTCGACAGCTTTGGGAACTTACTACAATAGCAGGAGTTAATTCGGGTGTAGGGGGGCTGGCTGGTGCGTTCGTGGCGTAAGCAGAGATGGGATAGATGGAGACTGATGTTGTGATTTGGGCTGATTGAAAGAAAAAAAGCTTGGGTTTTATCCAAAAATCTCACCTAGTGCAGGTTTAAACTGTGTTGCGGTGTGAAGCAGGCATCAGTCACAAAGTGTGCACGTCATGCATTTGTTTGGTGTGTGTGCGGTGCAGGGCATGCAGCCAGCAGGCTGCTGAAGTGGAAAGCTTTCTGCCTGGTCACTAAGTGGGGTCGCAGCTCAGCACTGATCACTGCACTCCTTCATCCTCCACTTCACTCCTTCCTCTCATCACTCTCTTCCTCTTTACTGTTTACCTCCTTTCTTCCGACGCCCCCTCCTGCTGCTGTTTCATAGTGTATCTCTGTCCACCTCTCCCCTTGTTTTTTTCCTTCTCTTTATCCGAAGCATCCTCTCTCCTGTCTCTCCTGTCCTTTCCATTTCGGCAGCTTTCACTTTCTTAAAGCCTCTTTCTTCCCCATCGTTCCATTTCCCTTAAGGCACCTCCTTCTCTTCATCTAACCACATCTATTCTCTCACCACCGCTCTGTTTTATTTATGTTTTTGCTCTTTCCTCCACTCACTTTCCAGTGTTTCTTCATTATAAATGGATCCCATCAGCTGCTGTGCCGCTTCCAGTGCAATGCAAATAATTAGATATCTATATTTAAAGGTCGCATCATGTGTTGGTGATGCACATTATAATATCTCGAGTCCTTTAAAGATGAGCCTTATATTAATTGTTCAGGCAGCCAGACATTGTATTCTTCCTCACACTTTGAGTTTCACATTGAGTTTTAAATAATAATGTGCACTACAATAAAGTGCAGAGACTCAGCTTTAATTTGAGCAAGTTAACATCAACACTGAAAGAACTGTGTGGGAGATGAAGCTCTTTTAATGCTGAGTTTCTGATGTCAAGGAATTTAAGAGTAATTGGACAGAAACCGATGAAGTTAAATCGAATCCTGACTCTGGATCATTTGTGCAAAAGTCTTTAAAGTCAGTAAATGTCTCAAGTTTTGCACCCACAGGCACCAGCTGACTCTTTGCATCTCGACTGTGATGTTCTCCCAGACCTTCACTAGCAGACTCTTTCAGGTCTGGCTTGTTGTGGGGTTTCTGACTTTAGTTTGATCTTCAGCACATGAATGTTTCTCAGTCACGCGGACATCCTGTGCTTAACCCAGTCAAAGATATCCAATCTCTGGAGACTGAGAAGGGTGAAGTTTGATTTTAAATCGTCGCCCAGTTCACTGATGAAATGCAGTCCAGCAGAGTTTCTTGCATTTGTGCGGTGAGCTCACAGAGATGCCCTCTGTGTACATGCTTCTGCTTTTGTTAGTCTTGTGGTTCTGAGTTTCTGTTTTAAGTCATTTCCAATTTTATTCAGTTTCTGGTGCTTTTGAAATGCTGTCGGTTTTAACATTTTAAGGTCAGGGCTGATGCAGGAGAGCCACTCCACTTCTCACGGTTCCTCAAACTGTTGCTCAGTGACCATCAGCTGCTTTTGGTGCTAGTGAGTTGAAGGGCTGCAGTGGGCAGTGTGAGGTTGTGTGTCAGCAGGAGGAGACAAAGATAGCACTGTTTGTATCAGAGTATCCAGTCCGACAGTTATTTTGGTATAATTAGTATTTGGGTGCTGCAAATACTACCAAATCTGGCCCCTGTGCAGTAATATACAGTACTGTAGCACAGGGAGTTATACTCAGCATGGCAGGACAGAGTGCAGGGAGTGGATTGGACTTAATTGCCTGCCCCGCCCTCTTTCATTTCACCTGTGTTCAATTAGCCAGTCATTACAGGCTTCGAGCCAGCGGTTGATTGGCCGGCGTTGCGCCAGGCTGAGGATTTCACCGGCCCAGTATTAGCTTGCTAATTAGCATTAGCATGCTAATGCTAACACCCCGCACGCACGCGCCGTGCTGATGATTTTTTCTGGCTATAAGCCTGCATTATAAATGTTCCCCTTCTTGCCGTTTTCAATTTCCAGATTGTCTTGTGAAGCTTTCCGGTTGTTCTCTTAGTGGGAATTTCTTGTGTGTTCTTTCCTGGTTAGTTTTTCTAATTCAACTCAGTTTCATTTATACAGCAGCAAGTCACAGCAGTCAGTCACCTCAAGGTGTTTTTTACTGTAAGGTAAAGACTCTACAGTAACTACAGAGAAAACCCAACCGCAAGCACTTGGTGACAGTGGGAAGGAAAAACTCCCTTTTAACAGGAAGAAACCTCCAGCAGAACCAGGCTCAGGGGGTGATTGGAGGGAGACGGGACCAGTCTTCTCTCTCCTTTATTCTGTGGAAATATCGTGTGTTTTTGCCTTTTGTCGGCCACTTTATTGACTGCTTCATTTGTTGCTACCCATGTGTGACCTCAGCCATAAGCTCTTACATCCTATTTAGGTCCTCTTTCCACTGGCAGCCATATATGTCCAGTAATCTCCAACAAACGCACAGTAATCTTTAATGGATAAACTTTCATCTTCATGAATGTGTTTCAACAGTCTGCAGTACTGTTCTTCCCCTCCTCAGTCTGTCTGTTTCTGGGACAGTTTTACCCACTAAGATCATGTTTTATTTGCAACCCTCTTTGTTCCAGCAGACCCCCACCCCAACATTAACTGCTTTGACTGGGTGTAAGTCGATCCAGTTTCTTCTTCAGCCATTTCTGTCTGCTATTATTAATAAGATCCCTTAGACATCAAAGCTGAACTGAAAGGTTCCCCCCTAAAGGCATGCTGGCACTAAGCAGTCTGCACCACGCTGAAGTGTGTTTCATCCCCAAAATCATTCATTTGAGTAGTGGAGCTGCTGCACGCTGTGACCAGGTTAACACACACGGAGCACCAGAGGTTTCCCAAACACTGGTTTCACAGCTCGTTGTGTAAACTTTGCTTTCAGTAGTCAGCTGCGACTGGTGTTGGAGGTTCTGGAGCTTTTTCTTCATGTTTGCCAAAGATGTTCGTCCTTCTTGGTTTGCTGGTTTTCTTCAGGCAGCTGCAGCAGTTTGTTCTCTCAGTTTGGTTCTGCAGGAACATCGTCAGTAACAGAATTATCAGTTTAGCCGTTTTTACTGTGAGCCGAGGACAATGTCTCCCACAGTCTTTCTATTTTAATGTAAATTGCTTTGGAGAGTCGGATGTTCTAAAGTGCCTAAAAAAAGTAATTTGTCACCATCAAAAGGCCTTTTTTAAACTAAAGGATGACAGGGACACATGTCACATACCAGCATCCTCTTTCTCTTGTTTTTACTCTCCATTTAAGAGGAAATGTTCTCTTAGTTCTGTGGTAAACCAGTGTCATAACCCACACAAAGTGCAGCACAGGTTTTAGTTTCTGGCAACTGAAGAGCTTCTAATTCTGTTCCAGTCTCTTTTTTCCGTCTGCCAAAGCAGAGCCAGATACTGTCGGGTCGAATTTCTTCCTTCCTTTACTTTCATGTTTTATAGTTTGCCCTCGCTCTCTCTGTCTCCCTCTGCTCTTACCTCCTCTTCTCTCTCGTCTGTCTACTTGATTACTCGTTGCTCTCATCCCGACTCCTATCTGCCAACTTGAATTAGAGCACAATCTCAGCTGATGGGGCTCGGTTTTTGCACCCAGATCTGTGCGTGCATGTGTGTGTGTGTGCCTGCATGGCGGTGGCACATGGCATAAAGTAGTGCTTGAGGCTGGAAAAAGTTTCATTGCATAATGTTTCCCCACTTGATGAGAAAATGTTATTTTTTTTTAAAAAAAAAGCCGCTTTTAAATCATGCTCTCAAGAGAGCCCCAGCACTCTACCACCACACACAAACTACACAAACTACACTGCATCTGTTATTGTTCTAAAATCAGGGCAATGTTGCGTATCTGCCTTTGATTTGCTCCCCTTTTTTTAAGTCTCCAATGATTCATAATATTTTGAACAAACGAGGCACCATTCAGAAGTAAAATGTAACATTTACACCCGAGCTGTCTCGGGCCGTACAGTTATCGCTGCGTGGGGTGAAGCAGACTCCCATCTCAGTTTCATTTCCTGCCGTCATCTTTCAAAACCATTTCAGAATTATGTGCAAGGTGTTATTTCACATTGGTGATGTGATGCACCAGGTTTATGGTAACAGTAGCTCCACCCTCATCACACTTGTAAATGACTCCTTCGAATCAAATTCAAACACACTGGATATCTATAATTGGTAGGGGTGCACCGATAAATCGGCCGGCCAACCGATCGGCCCCGATTTCCTTAATTTAGGGTGATCGGTGATCGGCCGATTGTTACGTATGAAACCGATCTTAACCACCGATCTCCGCAAGTGTCTTAAAATCTGTTACTGTTCCATTTTTTTCCTGCCGTTAGAGACGGCTGACTGAAAGACCCGCCCATCAGGTCGTGTTGTCACAGGTCACCAGGAGCAGTCATGTCGTTGGTTTGGAAATATACATTTAAAGGAGGAGACGAAAAGCTCGCAATTTGTAATTCTTGTAAGGCCGAAATTAGTCGGGGTGGAACCACATCCAAGAACTTTAATACTACAAACCTCGTTCGCCATTTAAGAAACCTGCACGCCGCTGAATATGCAGCATTTGAAGAGAACAATCAAGCTAAGGCTAAAGCGACAGCCAGCGGAAAGAAACAGTCCGTCGGTGGCCCGTTGTTAGCACTTATGAGCAATGAAAAAAACAAAGCTACTACGGCAAAATCGGTATCGGCCAAAATCGGAATCGGCTGGTCAGACTTTTTAAAGATCAGAATCGGCCAGAAAACTGCAGTCGGTGCACCCCTAATAATTGGTCGTCTATGACGGTTAATGAAACAATGAATGGCTCTGAGCAGGAGCACTTCCTGGATTCAAATACGTTCATGCTGTGACGGGTGACTTACAGTATGTACGAGAAAGACAGTCGTTAGCTGATGTGCTGTACTTAGCTAGAGGCTAACATTAGTCTAATTTGCGATGGCAGAACCAATCAGATAATGAGGTGTAACATTATTACCATCTGCAGGTCAGAGTCACTAACGTTATTCCAAACCTGCATCG
>VOQJ01020427.1:13158-33656 GCA_015052665.1 Apistogramma diplotaenia | reverse complement strand
TTTTTACCTTCAGACTGTTCATCTGCTTCTTGCATCCTCGAATCCACATTGAAAAGATCCGTTTTAAATCCAACTCATCGTTGGAAAAAAACATCCACAGGTGTCGAAGGCGTGAACCTGAACAGAGCCTTTAACCTGAATCATAAAATGTTTTCCGAGCGCAGACCCCGAGAGGAGCGCCAAACATTTTCGCCACATCCGGGTGCCTGCCTGCAGATTCGCGGCGTATCCGAGAGGACGCGCTGGCAGGGGCAGTCAATCCACTGCTGTCAATTATCCTCTCTGTAGCTGGGGATGGACTGACACAAGTTGAAGCTATCGCGTAGGCTCCTCTGCAATGAAATCACAAGCACCCACCAACTGGAGATGCACCTGTTGCCGCCTATTGGGAAACTTAAAAAGTGCGAATGAGATCATCTTCACATGAACAATTATCTTTTTTAAAAAGCTGTATGGCCAGATGTTTTCAGACAGACATGTTGCTTTCAAAAACACTAAAGAAGAATCAGCTGACCGGAGAATAAAGTCGTGAAACGACATCAGAGAGCGATGAAGCCGGGGCTGTTAGGGATCCATCCAGTAAAACTCGCACCGAGGCGCAGCAAATACAAAGGACTTTAAAAGTACAGCCGCGTCTGTATGACTGATAGCGGTTTAAAACCACCTACGGCTGTCAAACCCTCTGAATCTGTCTTGATTTCGTTACGTTTCGATTCACTGCCGTATGAAGGTCATGAGACACGTTATAACGCAAAAGAAACCAATCTATACTTTCTATAGAGAGATACATGAATTTCTGGATTAGAGGCTAAACGCCATGAACCTATTTTTTCCCTCTGAAGAGTTACTAGATTCCAAGTGTTCGAACTTACCCCTCCGGGGTCTTGCCCTTATGATGAACGGCATTAGATCACCTGGCTCTTCTCAGGGGCCTCATAGCGCCGTTTTCTGTCCCCTCTCTACGAAGCTTCAAGAGGAAATGGGTTGTTGGAGCGGTGCTGGAAGGTTACCCGTGATTGGATTACCTGTGCCTGCGGGATAAAGTTTCACGGTGGCGCGTAATCCTCAGATTATAATCTTGCTCCACTGTTCCATAAACTGCAGGTGAGAGAGGCAGCTGCAGCTGAGTCCGGACGACAAACAATAATGTGGAGACGGTAAAGAGTATCCTGTTCAAATAATTACAGAAAGCACAGGAGTTCACCCCAGGACACACAGGCGTTTATATCTCGCGCTATCAGTTTTGGCGAAAATCAGGACTTAACATGACCAAATGAATTTTGTGATTTCAACTAAACAACATAAATTGAAGAAGAAATAAATGCTCCCATGTTACAGCGATACACTTGCATACAAATAAAATAAAATAAAATAAAATAAAATAAAATGAATCTGTTACATGGTTTTATATCCACATTTGATTCATTATTGTGCGTGTGTCAATCAGTTAGTTTTAAATTACTATTTTTTCTATTGTATGATCGCTTTTGAAAGAGACACTACCTACTGTTGCGCTCAAAAGAGTCGCCAGATTTCCTCAATTAACATTTTGTATTTAAGCAGTATTCTACCTAAATGCGACTGGTCAAAATTACAGTTCGGATTAAGAAAGAAAACTGAGAACAAAACTCGGAGCTCGGAAACTTTTTTAAGAGCCGTGGTTTCCGGGGACAGCGGAAGTTATATGCGTCTGCACAAATTCGTCCGTGCCGGAGCAGCAAATATATCAATGATGGAAACGGTAAATGCTGGCCATATGATGAGCTTAGCTGCTCTACAGAGGCAAGACCCGTACATCAACAAACTGCTCGATGTTACCGGTCAAGTGGCTCTTTATAACTTTAACTCCAAAGCAAATGAGTGGGTAAGTTTGGACGTAACTGACTCTGTTTTGCGGAAAGCCGTCAAAGCTAACTAGCCTTAGCATGCTAGCACTGTTCAAACATAAAAATACTAACAATGTAGTGATATTTCTTTAAGTGAACTTTATCCAGATAATGCTTCCAGACGTTGTGTTTCGGCACCAATATTGTGAATGTTATATTATGACTATTTCTATAATAATAATGATCAGCGCTGTCTTTCAAGAGCTAACTGTAGCTGGCTAGTTAGGCTAACAGCATCCCTCGCTGCTCAGCATGTTTGTTTCTGACTCAGAGCGTCACTTGTGTTTTCAGGAGAAGACAGAAATCGAGGGCACCCTGTTTGTTTATGCAAGGTAAGCACCTGAGGTTTTTATAGTAATGTAACGCGGTGAGGGCGTCATTTGACGTGTTCTGCACACATGTCAGGCCGCAGTCTTTGTAAACAAACATCCGTGTGACTGAATCTGATCTGATTAAACGGAACAAAACAAGTAAAGGTTTTGGTGATTATAATTTATTCCACTGATCAACAAGCGCCTTCTGGAATCACTGCGAAGTATGAAAATTAGTTTGAAAGGCAGATTTAAAATACCTTACTCCATTCATTCATTTGAAAACAACAAAAATGTTAACGTTAATATGAACATATTTCAGAAAATCAATCATTTTCAAATTCTCTGAAATTTTCATTTTCTATATATTATTGGTGGGAATCGGCAGACACCCCAGAAAACATTAATGTGGGTTTTAACATTTTGTAAAATGCTGAGTATTACAATAACAAATCGTGATTTATCACCTTTGTTCAACTGTAGATCATGTCCTCAAAGCTAAACTTTGTCAAAATCTGTTTTATTCTAAAAGATAAAGTTATCTCACTTCATTTATTAATTTTTTCCTGCAAAATGAGATTGCCAACCATACCAAGACTGTCACTAAATCCTGCCATAAATGTTGCCAAAGATGCAGTTAGTCTGATATCGGTCTGCAGTTGAATGGGATCAAGTTGGCAATTACATCTCTGGTAATAGAGCAGTGAACTGTAATAAACTGTCAGAAATCACATATCTGTTGCTGTCTACCAGGGCTACAACTATCAGGTATTTTAGCAATTGAATATTCTATCGAGTATTCCATCGAGTAATCAAATAATAAATACTTTTGTCTTGTTACTGAGTAATAATAAATATTCAAAAGAGAAAAGAAACATGTTACTGTTTTGATTTGGCAGAAGTAAATCCATCAGTATTTGCTGGCATCTATCATGTCTCATTTTGAATGGTGGTAAAGATAAAGGAGCCTGAATTATTCATAGAAGCAAAGTTGTTCATTTTGCCTCATAGCTTTGCTGCTCTTACATTTACATTACATTTTAAAAAAATAGCCTGGACCTTAAGGGGACATTTAATGGGATATAGTTACAGTGCTGTGCAAAAGTATTGAGCTGCACATCATTTCTTTGTGTTTTGGTTTCAAGGAGCCAGACCTCCTTGTAATTTTTAAAACTGCTCTTATCAAAAGTTCTCCAGGCTGTGTTTCAAAATTATTCCTTTTCAGTCCAGTCTTTGTCTCTGACCATTTTCTGAGGAAGGCTTTTTGTGTGTTTTTATTGTATTTTTGAACAAACAAGGTGATTCCCACAGAGGTACTAGACAAAAACTTGTATATCTCAATTTGTCCTTAAGGAATCTGAACAAAGAAAAAAAAAGAAGTGACAGACATTTAAAAAAATTAACTGCAGCAGATATACTCAATCTGAAAGTCATTCCAAACATAATGCCAGTGCAGTAAAAGCATACCTGGATAGAAAAAAAAAACACAGTAGAGCACCACCAGTCGTGGATTGCCCTGCCCAGAGCTCAGGCTTCAGCAATACTGAAGCATTGTGGGATCATCAAGACAGAGAACAGAACCAAAGGCACCCAACATCCAAAGAAGAGCTTTGAACGTCCTTCAAGGAGCCTGGAGAACTATTCCTGAAGCTACTTAAAGAAATGACAAGAAAAGCTGGTCACACCAAATATTGTCTTTCAAGCTTTGTAGTATATTTCCATGTATGTTTACACGTTTCAATAAATTGCTGCTCCTTTATTCTAGCAAAATGTAAAGAATTGAAGGGTGTTTCAAGACTTTACACTACTGTTTCTACTTTTCAGTACATTTTGTTATATCTCAAAGCAATTCAATTAAAATGTGCTAGTGCTAATGGTTTATTACATCTAGTCCACATGATGATATAATGTTCCATCAGAAAGGTGATGTTTTGCTGTTTCTGTCCCTGAAAGGTCTGCTTCCCCTCACCATGGCTTCACCATCATGAATCGACTGAGTACAGAGAACCTTGTGGAACCAATCAATAAAGACCTCGAGTTTCAGCTGCAGGATCCCTTCTTGCTCTACAGAAATGGCAACTGTGAGTTTTTTGTAGTACCGATACACAGGAGAGACGTATATTTCTGTGTAGGTTTGGACTGAAATCAAATGTGCTGCAGTACTTCACAGCTTCTCGAAGTTCAAGGCAGCAAAAAGGTTGGGGGGTGGGGGGGACAATATCAGGCATTGTTTCTCAGCTGCGTAGTATTTCTTTAGTACAATGTGATACAATGTATCACATACGGTTAATTTACTGTGTCTTTGAAAGAACCAGCTGTAGCCTAGTAGCGGCGATAGTTTGGGCAAAAACATTTTTTTTACCTATATGCACTACCCAAACAGCGAACTGGTAACATTTTTACATTTCTGCAAATGTTACTGCACTTTTAGTTTTAATTTCAGAACTTTGAAAAGAGGGAAAATGTTGTATCCACAGAATTTCTGCACATTTTGAAAGTTTGTTTGCTGTATTGGTTTTATTTACGTTTTTGACTGTTGGCTTTTCTCTGTAATTATTGTACGGTCTTTACCTTACAATATAAAGCGCCTTGAGGCGACTGTTTGTTGTGCTTTGGTGCTGTATAAATAAAATGTAATTGAATTACTTTTGCTACTCAAACACAATCATGCCAGAACATATTAGTACCTCTGAAAATGTTGGACAAACACCTCCTCAGGGTTCTGTGGAACAACTCTTCTCCCTTTTGCTTGAAGTCCTCCTTGCATCTTGAAGAATCAATGAGGAACCTTTTGTCACTCATGGCCTCAGACTGGCCTATCAGACCACACAACGTTCAACTTGGTTTGGCCACAGTTTTCATTCTGCGTTGAGCCTAAGAACCTAAAAGACTTTGGGGGACTAATTGGTGAGCTGATGTCTACTTTAAACATATATTATACAGGTTGCCGTTTATCCCAATCGCTTATTCCAGTGAGGTTGTTTAGTCTTGTGAAGAGAGTTCAGCAGGGAGTGAGATCATATGTAGAGACTGGAAATCCTCAAATTCTCAGAAAGTAACTGACAGTGCTGCCACCGAGATAATCTATCAGAAGTCTGAACAAAAGTTTCATTAAGGCAATGAACAAGGAGTTGGATTGTTTTCCCATTTGTTTGCTTATGAGAAAAAACAGCATGGCCAAGCTCAGTGTCAGAGTGGACTGCTCCCCTTTAGGACTCGGTTTGCCTATCAGCCTGCCTGGTATGGAAGACATGATGTAATTTCTTGTTGGTATCTGGACCAGAGCAACTTTTCCAGGTGCTTCACAAGAGTCCAATTACTGCTGTTTTCATTGTAATTCCTCAAAGTCTGAGATAAAATTTATAGTTGAGTCAAACAGTGGTGGATGGTATTCCTCGGTATGTGTTTGAAGATGCTCGATTGGCAGCTGACGGTCAGAGTGAACCGTCTCAGATGATACCCTCTCCTGGATTTTGTTCCATATAACGGTTTGCACTGCTGGTGCAGTTTCTTAGTTGAATCTCCTCTGGCCCATTTGTTCTTTTCAGTAAAATAAGTTACTGGCTGAGGAGCCTTTTGCTGTTCTCAGACATTCATTTGCCGTCGTCTGAAGTCTGCTTTGGTGTTTGTGATTGCAGTCCGGGGAGAGTCCAGGTTTGTGAGAGAAAGTGAGAGCAGGATGTAGAAGATGATACTCCTCCCTCCAGTGAAAAAGAATGAAGGCTGATTTGGTGAAAGATGGCTGTTTGAAGAGCAAAGACTCCAATACAGGGAGGACGGATTCTTCAGAGGGATGTTAATGTTGCTCCAAGTGTGTTTGAAATCACTTCTCGAGGCTGATGTGTGTACTCAGTGTTTGAGAAGTCTGCTGGTGAGGTGTGTACTTGCACTTGTGCATACACCTGTTTACAACACTTAATGTTCCCATTGGTAGCAGGAGATGCTCCGGGGACACAAGCACTTGGGTTGCTAGGTTACTGCAGCCGTTTGAGGGAACTTGAATATGGCAGTCTTTCATCACACAGACCCACAAATAATACACAAGCAGTTTCATATAAATTTTTTTCTTTCAGAAAACTACTAATATATAATAGCATAGCTTGCCTGTTTTCCTTTTGGTGTAGAGTGCCGTTTTAGCCATGACAGTGTGTTTTCCACTGGTGAATCCTTTTTGTGTCTGATTGTTTTGTAAAACTTCACCACTTTGAACTGTGAGATTAGCATAGATCCAAAGGTCCAATCACGTGCAGTCATGTACACCAGGCCTGTACATTACTGCACATTCAGTACTGTGTCCAGTGTTCTCTTTGATGGCTTGATTACAATATCACAAAAGAATAAATGAATGATTAATAAAAACTATAAAATCATATAGTTGTCTTGGCTATGTTATGAAGGTGGTTGGCCCACCTAATTTTAAATCTTAAACCAAAATGCAAGAGAAAGTGATGTAGTTCTTTGAAGATTTTATTAAAAAAAACAAACGGCTCAGGATGTTAGCTATAAACTGCCAATGCTACCCAGTCATATATAAAGTTCTTGTGGGTAACTTTAATGTCAGACCACTTGCCACAAGGCCCACACTTTGGAAATCATTGGTCTAAAGTAATGGTGCTTCTATTACAAGTGTTATAAATACAGTATTTGTGTGTGTGTCTTTAACAGTGGGTATCTACAGTATTTGGTTTTATGACAAGAAGGATTGTCAACGTATTGCTCAGCTCATGGTCAAGTAAGTAACCAACCAGACTTTTTTTTTTTTTTAATGAAATGGACATGGCTTTAGTGTTGTAAAGTTTTCCCCACCTGTCAGGTTTGGTTTACACTATCAGATGCCACAAAGTTGCAACACTTCAAAGAGTTTTTATTAGTATAGAAATAAATGAAATCAAACAGGAATATCGGAGCCCCATTAACAGGAAACCAGACCACGCAGGGGGCTGTCAGCTTCAGGCTTCTCCTTAAAAGAAGCCAGATGTCACTGACCATCTCTATTAGTACTAGTAATCGGAATATCAAGGGAAAATAAGCTTTGTTTTTCTTAGTAGCAAGATAAAGCTATTAAATTAAATCATCACTAGCAATATAATACGGTCAGAGATCTGTGTATGGCTCTTTTAGCACATACACAACAGTGGTAATAAAGGGCACAAGTTTAAAAGTTTTACTACTCTTTATGCACACTGCATTGTGAAGTCAGGGTTGGTGGGGCTTCTCTGATGCTGCTGAGAGGGCATTCCAGTTGATAATTCTGACTCCAAATTTGGAATTTCTGACTTTCCACTTCAAATAGAATACAGCATAAAAAAACAGGTAACTTCCAGCTCCCAATTCAACTAATAAATAAAAACAACAATCAGCCCTAGGGATAAACCAAAGTGCAAGCAGGTTTATAATGATTATCAAACAAACAAAACAAAATGTAATCATATGACAAATGTGCTGTTGCATCAAGACAAGGCAGAACATGACATCTTTGATTGGTCCCCTTGGGAAATCTTTTGATGTCTGCAAACATGGTGCTCTTGTGAAACAAAGATGTAAGGTATAAAGGCTAGAATTGTCCAGAAAGGTGGCTGGAGTTGTATTTTTGTCTTTCTTTTGTTTTCATTGCTCTAAAAATCCAAAGACTGATGTCTTATTGGAATGATTTCAGCTAACAAAAACATGGAGAGAAGCAAACAACGCTTAAGTGTGCAGACTATATGTCATGCTTAAATCTCTTCCAGGATTGTGAAACAAGAAGCAGACCATGCACAGAGGAAGTCACCAGAGAGGGCAGAGCCAGGGAGAGCTAATGGAGTCGCAGAGCCCCGGAGCATCGATATCTTAGAGCTGCTCAGCAAAGCCAAGGAAGAATACCAAAGAGTGAGGAGGCAAACACAGCACACACACAACATCTTACATGAGTATGATCACATACTGTAAATAATGCACAAGTGAAGTATTTGTTTGCCAGAGTTTAAGGAATAAAATATGGATGTTTTTCCAACCGAAACAAAGTTGCATAAACATGCATATCAGTTATTGCAGTGGTACACGACCTGAGTCTTTCAGGTGTGAAGCTTAAGCAGATAAAGAGAACAGTTTAATATAATGAATGTGTTTGTGTGAGAAATGCAGACCCAGGGTGGTGAAACAGATGCATCCACAGAACCAACTGTAAAAGCACCTGTCAGCACTGCAGAGCATCCCCACAGCACACCACAGCCTGAAAAGGTACATACAACACACACATACAAAGCAATCATTGGAGCTCCAATCTGCGTTTCACTATATGTTGAAAGCTTTGTCATTCTTGTCACTCCTACACACAGAGAATGTGGAGGAGGACAGTAAGAAGGGGCAGGTTTTTATCCTTGTCACTCTATATGCAGCAGAGAAGGCTGCAAATAATGTTGCATACAGAGACGCAAATACATGCCTTCAGTCTATGTCACTGCCTCGAGTGCTGGTTGTGTGTTTTGCTGGCTTTGCTAAGATGATTTGAGTAGTTTTTGGCAGTCGACGTTAACTCAGTGGCAATGGAAATTTACCGTGTTTTGAATCGGGGATATACCAAATGCAATTTCTTAATGCATTTCTAGGAAATTTATCATCAGGAGTGGAGCTCTGTCATCTTCATGTTTACAGAGTCTGAGGATTGTAGTTGAGGACATACGAGTATTTTCACAGAAAAAAAAAACAAATGTCTTCTTTTCATCCCACTAGCCTCTTATTTTTTGGATCAAAGCCCCAGCAGTTATAAAACTGAACCCTTCTTACTTTGTTGTTTGCAATGCTCAGTGATGACAGGAATCTTTATCTTTAGGCGGGTTTGACTGTCTCTTTAACACTTAAAATGAAGCAGTAGATTGAGAGTAAGCTGTAGCTGATTACAGTCACATTACTGGTGACAGAAACGGTATATGATAGGTCGGATGTGGGGTAAACCTCACCCCACAAAACATGAGTTAAGTAATTTAGATCCTGCCACCTTCTAGCCAACTATCAGAATCTTACTTATCAAACAACTTGATGATTAATGGATGATCAGAGCAGCTTTTGAATAATTTTCTATCATTTGATTGTTTCAGCATGTCTGTATTTGAGGTCATGAAATTGTTTCTTTACCCAGCAGAGCTCTCATCCCGTGGTAAAGCAGATAACGGTTGAGGAGCTATTTGGCTCATCTCTCCCTAAGGACCCATCTCTACCCACCATGCCCACAAAGAGCACCACTGTTTCCAGTGACCCCTCTGCTGCCTACATCCACAAACAACCATATCCTACCCAATCTCCACAAAGCTCGCTCCTCATTCACCAACATGCAGCCCATGACCCTGTGACCAACCAGAGGAACCAAGCCCCCGGCCTACTCCCTGCTCCATACGCACTACACCTCAGTCCTGTATTCCAGTCAGTGATCCAAAGGTCAGACCCCCAGCCACACTCCTCAGTGTCCGCACTCATGGTGCCTCCAGCTGCCTCAGAGCATCGTGGCGCTCCCCCGGGTACGGCAGCATCTCCAGTCACTCCAGCGTCCTATTTGGGTCATGATATCCTTGGCACACTCAAACCAGCCACTCCTTCTGTAAATTCAGACATCCACAAACCCATCCTCGCACCTAACTTCCTGCCAAGCACGTTGGTCCCACCCCACAGCTTCCAAGAGCCTGTAGGAAAACCCCTCCTCCAGCACGGAAAAGACATGGATGTTTTCGCTCAGCCTCCAAATCTTATTAAATCAATATCTGTGAGTTCAGCTATATATATTTTTTTATTGTTCTGGCAAATTGTAATCTGTTACGTTGTTTCTGGTTGTTTAATTTTTTTGTCTTGTTTTTCCCTTTCAATTCTCAGGCTGTCCCCATGAGTCCAAGTCTTGCTGTTCCAGGGTCACAAGTTTCTGTGCTGCTGTCTCCCAGTGCCTTCCAGCACACCTTCAGTAAGACACCAGCAGCAGCATCAGTGGTTCCTCCTGCACCCTCTGAGCCCCCCTCAGCCTCTGGAGGACCTAAAGAACCTATAGCAGCACCCTGCAGTAAAACACAGCTACAGGAGACTCTGATACACCTCATTAAGGTAAACCAAGAGCATGAAGCACATAAAAACAAACTGCTAGTATTTCATAGCAGGAGAAAAGTCAAAACCAGAGCTAATTACCATTGTGTTAAAATATTATATATAAATTTAAAGGCCTTATCCACTACATACATAGGAACTGAAACTGAACCCTTTGTAAAATCATTTCTAGTGTATAGATGTTTAAGCTATGACACAGACTCTCACATTCACTTCCTAGTTAGGTCTTAGTCCATGATGTCTTTCCCAGAACTAAATAACAGTGGTATTTTTGGCAATATGGTGTATAGTAATCAATGATAATATTTAATTGTTGTAAAATCTTCACCCTTAAACAGTTTCTTTTTTTGTTTCCTTCTTTATGCCCTGTTTTTCTAGAATGACCCGGACTTCCTCAGCGCCATTCATGATGCTTATCTGCAGAGTCTATCCAAGGACTTAAGCAACATGAAGCTATAGTTCTCCTTCAACCATCACCACTCCGGCTTTCAGTGCTCCAACCCCTTCGTGATCACTGAAGAGACACGAATATAGAGAATTTAACAAGTGGCACAAACAGGTTTCTGATACACTGTACACCAAAACCCTTCAAAGCTAGTCTGTTCCTGATGCTGGCTACTCCTTTTATCCTGGATCTAGCTGTTGTCAAAATGTATCAAAAGCAGAACTATTGTGAGAAAGACAAATGAGATGAATCTTCCCAATATGACCTTTTTTTTGTTTTGTTTGTTTTTCTAAATATGGTCAAACTGCTGGCTGGGTAAAGTTTAGCTGCTGGTGGTTTGATGTTTCTGGCGGACAGACCTCAGTGGAGCTTTGGTGACTTCAAACCCGCTGACCCTCACAGACAGTTTTGCAGCTGTGGGAATCGCAGATGCTGCTGCTCTTACTCGTCACACATCTTTGAAGTTGTCGCCGTGAGCACACTTAGACTCCAACTGCTTATAATGAGAAAAGCCTCAGTGCTGGGTTCCATGTAACAGTCCTGCTATATGGAATTTAAACAGATCCAGTCACCCCCCCCCTTTTTGAACCTAAGGAAGCCTCTATGTTTTTGGTAAAATCAGAGATGCTGAACAGCTGTTCCAGATATTTTGTATTTGGCAAGAGTTTGTTGAGGGAGTTTAAGCCCTTGTCCAGTGAAGATGAATAACTTCTGTCGCTGTTTGGAGAAGAAGCAGTTGCAGGCAAGAACTCAAACTAATCACCAGTCCCTCTCAGCTGCTTTTATAATGTTGCAGACGGTGATATGTTTATGACTCATAAACCAGCTTCTTTACTACCTTTACTTTTTCAACAAGCTTCCTCTCCCCTGCTTTGTCCATCTTCTCGTGTTGTCATCTCTCCTCCATCAGTTCAGCTCAGTCATTAATGTTCTCGGAGGGGAATGTGCTATAGATGACAGTCACAAAGACATTTTAGTATGGTATTATAGAGCCTTTGGGGTCTGCAATTGATTCACAGTTGGAACTTCAAGAGGGAAAAAACAAAACAATTGCTATTCAATTTGGATTCCTTTCTTTTGAGTCTTTTTGGGGGTAAAATGCTTAAACAGGTGGAACTGATGTGCTTTTCATAGCTTTATGCTTCAATAAAACTGAGTTGCCACCTTTTGCCCAATACTAATGATAAAGTTTAAACTGCCTCCAGTTCCCCATCCCACAGTATGTTCTTCTGAGCTGTAGTCAGTAAGTTGAAGATGAAATTAACTTTGGTCTTTTTGCAGTAAAAGGCTACTGCAGCACGTACTCATAACCTTTGCAGACTGCAGTGGAAATAGGAATTAGCACATTCGAGTGGCTGCTGTATGTGAGCAAAGAAAAATAATAAATGTGCAACATGAAATCAGCTAAATCTAAGATTTAAAAAAATGGTGTTTTTTTGGGTGCGCACATGTTTCTTTTGTTGCTGTTCTAAAAACTTCATCACGTGCAGAACTATTAAAGCTGTCTATTTAAAAATTATGTAAATGCATGAAAATACTAGGTTTTCTGACCAATGGTACGGGGACATTCAATTCAGTAGTTGGGCCATTAATCCAGTCAGCTAAACAGGCACTATACAACGTCATTAATACCAGAACAGTGTTTTTGTTTTGTTTTTTAACGAAATGAGGAGCAAAGATTGCTTTGTATTTTTTTTATTATTATTTTGTGGCATTCATTTTTGCCTCAGTTGTGACAGAAAATCTTGGCATTTTAATGTATTAAGTTTACTCTTGTTTCTTGTGTTTTCAGTACTGTTGACCTTTTTTTAAATTATTATTATTATTTGGCAAAACGTAAGCTGACAATGTGAAATAATGTCTATCAGATCCAGGGAGCAAATCGGATCATTTGTGCATTTCGTTGCCATGTAAAACTTAATTTTTCATTTCAGAGATGGATTTGCCAACACTTTTTATATGTGTTGGTTAAATAAAGAATGATTGAAATGTTATTGTTTTTAATCCATCACATATTTAAGATTTTAAGGTTATTTTTACACATTGGGCTAATTTATCTTATTGGCCCACTATATGGTTTTGAGAAAGTTTTTGCAAATAACATAAATTTTCTAAGATTGTTATTGTGCGTAATTTGAATATTTTGTGATATTAAAGATTTGAAAGTAGAGTTGTCTGCTCTTGATTGCTGCTTGGAGGAATCAGTGAGAAGTTTAGAACTTAAACAGGAAAATGATTCTTAGAATTTTAATTTTTAATTTTATTAATTAATTTTCTTGCAGGTTTTCACTTTAACATAAGTTCTAAATGCAATCATAACTTAGAAAAGTTGTTTTTGTTTTTTGCGGCCCGGGGAGCGCGATTAATTTTCTCTTTGGGTTCATTCAGGTGCATGCCGCAGTTTTCTGTTTGACCACCAGATGTCAGTAGTCTCTTACAATAAAGCCTTCAGTACGCCGAAGTCAACTCGTTTCACAGCCAACATCAAATTGTAATTAGTTGATTTCAGGTCCATACAAGGTCGTATTTCTTGAGATAACTTGATAAGGGAGCAGTTCTAGGTTCAAATGATTGAATGTCTCTCTCGCTCTCTCCCTGACACGTGATTAGTAAATGTTTATTAAAAAAAAAAAAAACCCAATGCTGTGCTTTTCTCTTTGGCTCAAACTCCAGATGCCCTGCAGGCCACAAAGGGAGGACTGTTAAATCAGGGGGAAAGTTAAAATGCCTGTGAAAAACTACTCTGTCAAACTAAATCAAACCAAATATTAGAACAATTACCCAGCACTCGTTGAGCAGACCTTACCTGAACGACGAGTAAGTGCATACTACAGGTGTGGCTGGTTTGTGCTGCAGCTAAGCACGTTAGATTCAGTGGAATTAGGGTTTTTTTTATGTCCTCTTGCCTTCGTTAGACACTGTTGACCTTTCTTAAAGAGCTGTCACACGTCGAAATCCTTTAGACTTAGTATCATGCCACAAATTAGAGCTTTTATTTATGTTTTAAATTTCTTCATAACTGTTACTATGATTTCATAGCAGCCCAAATTTCAGTGCCTCACATACGTGTTCAAGCTTCAAGTGCAATAAATGTATGGGTGTGGTGGTAATATTGCAGAAGACAAGAAAAGTCTATTAATGTAAAATGAGAGCATCTGAGCCTATTTATGGACCCGTGTAAACGCATTTTGTAGCCTGTATAGATGCATGAGATGATGGAAGTCTGCTCAGTGCGGCTACAGAATATACACAACAACTTCCCTGATGTTTAAAATAACGACAGAAGAACACACTCAAACAAAAAAAAAAGTCATTATAATCTGGTTTCAGTTTGTCTTCATTTATTTGAAATTTGCAGCATTTTACATTTCACCTTAAACTGGTCACACGTTTTGCACGCTTTGCTTCCAGAGCCGCTCTCTGTGCCTCAAGTTCCCTGTAAAACGCCATTAAATCCAGTTGGCAGGCGTGCTGACCCTGAGCGTCCCTGACCACAGCCTTCCTGCTGTGGCGTGCAGCAGCGCGTGTGGCCTTGGTCTCTGTCCAAAGCCTTCCTACTGTTGGTTCATGCGACAGTTTGGACTAACTGCAGACTTCTTTCAGCTCTAGATTAGCCATATTCATAGGCTTCGCTTGCAAACACGCCCCCTCCCTCCTCTCTTTCGCTCTCTGGCGTTAACCAGCGTTATCTCTCTTTAACCCCTGCCGTCTTCCGCTGCGCTCCTCTCGCCTTTATTCTCAAGACAACAGACCGGGGAAACTTTTAACTCCTTTAACTCTGTTTTACCGGCTTGCGTGTGCGTGAGTGTGCTTCTCTCCGGTTCATCGGCCAGATGGAGGACTACCATAAGCCGGACCAGCAAACGGTGCAGGCGCTCAGGAACGTCGCCACCCGACTCCGGATCAACTCCATCAAGGCGACAACTGCAGCGGGAAGCGGGTAAGATGATCAAACCGAACTGGAGACACATAACATCAGAAACAACGTCCTTTTGTCCTTTTGTCCTTTTAAAATGACGATGTATAATTTATTTAATTTAAAGGGAACTGCTTTAGGAGATCGCATCATGAGTAATTCCCGTTAAACTGTCCGGAACGCACAGTAACGTCAGCTTTAAGGTGTGAAATAGTTCTTCTGTGAATGCATTTATAATATTGCAGGTGCAGAATCTGAAGATCTGTCTGTGTGCATTGCGTCCCCGAACTTTTTATCTTTTATTTTAATTGTTTATTTGTGCGTTTTTATTTTGTATCCGCGTTTGTGCGCAATTTACGCACTAACGCACCAGAAAGGACAGACATAAAGATTAAAGTTCCTGACTTAATATCTGCTACTTGCGACGTACCGAAAGGAAATATTGTTTTAATGCAGTGAATTATATGTCCTGTCCCTTCAAAATAATGGCACTTTTGTCAGCAGAGTGGATTGGATCGGAAGGTTCATAAATTCATGCAGGTCCACTAGAGTTCCGTGCTCTCTCTCCTTGTGTAGTGGATCACTTATGTAATAGAGGCGCGCACACTGTATAGTTGCATTATCTAGCCACTGCTACGACTCAGGGGTCGACGCGCTCTGCGGCTGCAGCCGATTGGAACCGCTCAGTGCACAAACACGCTTCTGCAGCGCTTTCGTGCGTCGGTGCAGTAGGAAGAGAGATACGCGAATTACAACGTCCGATAGGCAGTTTCTAATTAAAAGCCGCGCTGACAAATACGCTGTAATGAGCGATAAAATATATATATAAAGAATCAATTAGTAAATATGAAACTGCGAAACAGTATTTTTTTTCTTTTCTGCTGAACAGTTAAAATTGCTCTCCAAAGGCTGCATACTAGAAGCATTTGAGTATGCTTTTTGTTTGTCTGCTATAAACTACTGTAGTCCACGAAAATCTGCTTCTTTTGGCGCTTCGGTCATTTCATTTCTTTCCCTGTTGGTGACAGATCTATCCAGATAAATTCTCTTTTTTCTGGATCAGTGTGCACACCGAATAATGATAAATAAAGTGAATCTGTTTGTAGTGTGGATACTTCCCCATCCATCCATCCATCCATCCATCCATCCATCCATTATCCATTTTGGTAACTGTTTATCCAACTTTGGAGAAGCTGGAGCATTAGGTGGAGTAATCCCGTGTAGTCACAAGGAGAATAAACAAGCGCCCACACAGCGAGGCCCATACTTCCAATTCATGAAAATAAATGAATCATTTCAGTTCCTGTTTTAACATCGACCACATGCAGAGCAACATAAATTTCATCCATGTGTGCTGCACCAATCACTCACTTTTTCTTGTCTGCTTTTTAAAAAAATTATTATCTCATCAGATTTTTCATTTCAGGGCATTTTAATGGCTTCATGAAGGAGGTCTGAATAAGGTACTTTTGGCATGTTGCTTGGAAAATGAAGTTGAGAATAACATGCAAGAAATAAAAGCTCCTGACTTATTAAATGCTCTTGATTTTAACAGTTTGGGAGTTACACACTCAATGAGGGTTTGTACTGTATGTGCAGGTGTGTGTGTGCATGGAGCACTGTTGTTTAAGACACAGCTACTGTATATGAGCTTATTGTTGTCTGACTCTGATGGAGATAGCGTGATGGCTGTCTTACATAACTCCTGAATACTGATGGTCTGGCCTGAATTAACCTACTAGATGAACACTGACAGGATCGGTCAGGCAGTCAAAACTCAGCTTCTAATGGTCCTTTTGTCTCTCTCTGCGTCTTACTTGCCTTTTTTCTGCCCTTTCTTGTCTGTGTTTTATGTTAATTTCTGTCACGCCTTTACTTTGTTGCAGTCATCCCACATCATGTTGCAGCGCGGCAGAGATCATGTCTGTGCTGTTCTTTCATTCCATGAAATACCGACCTGAAGACCCACGTAACCCCAACAATGACCGATTTATCCTCTCTAAGGTAACACGCACTCTTATCCATATCCAAGGGTGGCAGAGGTTATTTGAAAGCATAAACACACAAGGAGGTGGAAAAGAATCAAATAATATGCATGTGCTTGAGTGCATGCATATCTTTTTTTTGTTATAACATCTAAATAACTCATAAAAAACACATTCATTGCAATGCCTCTAAATTAAAATTGAGATCATGCAGTTGATTGAGTTCCCCAGGTTTGGTCACCAGGTTCACCAGGTTCTACCAGGACACTGACTGCACCTACCTAAATACATTTAAGGCCTAAACATTGATCTCTGCCTCCTCAGGGTCATGCAGCCCCGGTGCTGTATGCTGTGTGGGCAGAGACGGGTTACCTGAAGGAGAATGAGCTCCTCAACCTTCGCAAGGTCGACTCCATCCTGGAGGGACACCCTGTGCCGGTGAGGTGACGTTCAAACCTGCAAGAAGTTTAAGGCATTATGTATATATGAATCAAGGATATATTAAAACACTTACTGTGTGTGTGTATGTGTGTTTAACTTTAATGCAGATGGTTTCCTTTCATGATTTCTTTGTAGCTGAGACAGAAATATTTGTCAAATATTGTCAAAGTGAAGCCAGTGTCTCACACTGCACTATAAACACGCCTACAGAAGCAGTGAGATATAAAAAAGTAAAGAAAAAACTCTACAGATGTTGTCTTTAGACTTCTCTGTTAAGTATTGCATATTTTCTGTCAAACTGATTGTGAATCAGAGCATTAGAGTATCCCTGCTGCACACGGAGACATGAACACACTTTCACAGGAAACCGTCTGCAGGCAGAGTGACAAAGCTGTGCCTGTGTGACAGAGATGCTCTGTTGTCTGCTACAAACATCAGTGACACTTTGTCTGCATAAACTGATGTGCTGCAAGATTCAGACCATATTTGCTGTTCAGGATCACTGCTGCTGTTTTCATGATCCATTTAGACAGTAAAAAGAATCCGTCTGCTGTTGATGATCTTGAGCCGGAGTGAGTAACGTGCACGTTGTCATGTGTGTGCATGCAGAAACAGCAGTTTGTGGATGTGGCCACTGGATCTCTGGGTCAGGGGCTGGGAGCTGCCTGTGGAATGGCTTACACGGGAAAATACTTTGACAAGGCCAGGTAACATGAACAAAATCACACTCATATATATATATATAAACACAAAATTTTCTTTTGGCATCCACATTTCTGCAGAAACACAGCAGCCCAGTGTGCATCTGCACACATTAAGATGGACCATATGAAATTATGCATGACATAATGTACGCTGCAGCGAGCGCCGCAGACATGTGACATTTCTGCCTGGAGCTTTGGAATAAAACCCTCCCTGACAGGCCTGGTCTGTGCTGACATTTAGGCAGCCAGTTAGAGCTGGGAGAGCCGACCTTCATTCCACGTTTTACCTTCAGATCAGCATTAATGATAGTGGGTGATGTCAGCGATAGCTCAGAAATAAACAAATGCAATTTTATGTTTGTTTCTTTTAAGATTCTTGCTCATGTTGTTTCAAATGTAGCTTTATCTCTGTATTTTAACAGGCACGCGGCGCAGCTGCCACTCAGCTGAATTTTAGCTGATTTAACTCACTCGTCCCCTTTGTTCTTGCATAGTCTAGAAACAACCACGTGCATTTCTGTCTGACAATAGACATGTGGAGCCATGCGGCCTGCAACACTCTGGATTCACATTTTCAAAAATGGTTATGATTTATTTATATTTATTTTTAAGCATCTGAGCTGAAACCCGACTTTCAGGATGATTTTTTTTGGCATGTTTCATTGTGAACTGAACTGAATGAGGATGTTTGAAAAGCAGTTTTGTTTTTTTGCAGGAAATGCTGCACTTGCAGTCGGTGTTGGCTGTCTTTCATACCGCTCTCGCTCTCTCTGCATTCTGTGTGCACTCAATTGTTTCTGCTCTAATAATCACACACGCACAAGCAGAGTTCTCGCTCATCTCTCTGCCTCACCCATTTCCCACATCTTCTCTTAAAAAAATGATGACATCTCACACTGTACCAGTGTTGCATCCACCTATGTTCCAAATAATACTGTATGCACCATGCATGCTTGCAAGCACACAAGCTTATGGGTCTAGAGCAGCATGTCAAGCTAACAAACTGCAACACTTCTGTTGTGCTGGACGGACTGTGGAACAGAAACTATATCAAACCCACTTGTGGATACTCGCGTGCAATAAGCTGCAGGATCAGAATCATTGAAGCGGTGGAGCAGCAAGCCACTCAAACATTGCCTTCAGCTCCTCGGAGGTTGTAGATTACAAGAATATGATACATGGATGAACCCGTCCAATAGGCTCACAGGCAATATTGAGATGAGACTGAATAACAGAGCGCTCATCCAGTCACGCCGGTTTGAATCTGGTACAATACTCTTATGTGTCTAATAAATCAGACTCATACAGAGTTCCTTCTCAGGCTTGTTCAAAGTTAATGGTGGTTACCACAGAGTGCACTGACTGGAAGTTTCTTCTTCGTTGATCTTGAATTGGCAGGATGCAACGGTGTGAGTGACAAGAGCAGGATAATGTGTGTGCCAGCTAGAGGGGTTGGGGCTGTTTGCAAGGAGAGACATCACCTTGTCTCAATCTATTACTCTCACCTCACAAACACTGGAAAGAAGGTGTAACACGCACGCACACACACCTTCCAGGGGGTTACATCGCTCCTGTAGTTGGACCTGCTATCGTTTTCTTATATGCCTTTAAGACTACAGTGAACACGAGCACTTTTGTGCGTCTTCAGATATGTTGAAATGATCACCAAGTGGAGCTTTTATCACTGATCTTTGCATTTTTGACATCTGTTGCAGGACAAGTGACTCTTGTTGTCACTGAGATTGTTTTTAATCTGGCTGTATGTTTACGGTCTTTGCGATCCTGCAGCAATAGTTTGGAAATGATCAGAGGATCAGAGAATGATAAGAATCCATCTCTTACCTCAGATAAAAATGCATGTTACAAAGCAAACCTTGATTACAACCTGAAGGAGTTCTGCATTTCAATAAAAGTGACAGAAGCCGACCTCTGTTATTCATCTGTTTGGTTCATAAAGTGTGCACTACAGAATTTTCAACATTTCATCAAGATTAACAAATTTCTTTTTGAAAATAAAGCTCCTGCACTGATATTATCTTAACCCTCTTCAACTGCTGCTGAAATGATGATGTATGATGTATGAGTTTAACAGGTTTCTCTGCCGTTGCTTTTTCCACCTCATTTCTTCCTTCTCTCCATTCCCACCTCTGTGGAATTCCTCTCTTCCTCCTTTCTTTCTGCACATGTTTGTTTTTTAGTGGTTTTTTTCCTCTGTGCTCGGAGTTGGAATGCGTGGTGTAATTCGGCGTGTCTCAGCCGATCTTCCAGTTTTAATGAGAATGTGTCTATTTGACTGGAAAGCTGTCAAGAGCTGTTATGCCACTGGAGCAGCTACTGAGAACGATCAGATGGTGGGGATGGGTGCGGGTGTGTGTTTGTGTGTCTGTGCGTTTAGGTGTCGTGGTCAGCTGTCACATCAAGCCCTATAGGGGGAAGCAGAGGATGTGGCAAGAGGGAAAATGGAGCTGATATGGAAAATTACTCCTTCCTCTTTCCCCTCTCTGTTTGTAGCTACCGGGTGTTCTGCCTGCTGGGTGATGGAGAGCTGTCAGAGGGCTCAGTGTGGGAGGCCATGGCCTTCGCCTCGTACTACCAGCTAGATAACTTGGTGGCCATCTTGGACATCAACCGCCTGGGTCAGAGTGATCCGACTCCGCTGCAGCACCATGTGGAGAAATACCAGCGACGCTGCGAGTCCTTTGGGTGAGCAGGGGGAAGTCAGAGGAAGTATTTGAATGGGAATTAG
>VOQJ01020427.1:0-13138 GCA_015052665.1 Apistogramma diplotaenia | reverse complement strand
TATTTGAATGGGAATTTAGTGCTTCGGTAGCTGCTTGAGCAGTCAATCCAAGAACAGTTAATTGAGCCCAGTTTGCATAATTGTTTATTTACAAAACAAAGTACCAAAGATTTACTCGCTCCTGCATGAATACATGAGGTTTGGTGCTTTAAATGACATTCATTTTAATCATCTAAACACAAGCACGTTGAGAGAGAGAGTGATGATATATGGATATTGCATTTAAAGTTTGACTTTCTTTGTTCTCCCAGTTGGCATGCCATCATAGTAGATGGCCACAGTGTGGAGGAGCTGTGTAAGGCGCTGAGTCATCCACGCCACCAGCCACTTGCCATTATCGCCAAGACCATTAAGGGCAAAGGCATCCCAGGTAGAGTAACTGTTCAGACACTGGTTCCCAGTAGGTAAGCTCAAATATCAGTGTGGTTTTGTACTGTAATGAGTAGAATTGCAGCTCCAATCTACCAGTCTGTTCTCCCTTTAAATAAAGGTTGTTTAATCATTCCTGAAAGCATGCAGATAAGTTGAGCAAGGTAAAAGGTGACAACTGACTGGGAATAATAATTCTGTCTGAAGTTTTCTGAACTGCCCCAAGCACTTACTGTCAGCGCAAAGGAGGCGTTAACTCCGTAATCCAGGCAGCGCTTCAGTGCTTTAGCTGCGGCAGCTCAATAATCCCTCAGAATGTGTAGGATACACAGCCTACATCAGCCTATTGTACTTGTGCTGTGAGAAGCGTTGGTCAGAGCGTGTGCAGCCACATGTGTTTGTTAGAGAGAATGAGGCAGTTGTTATGAGAGCGTGCGTATGTGTGCACAGGAGCGTCTTTGTTTACAGAAGACTGGACCAGAAATCTTCAGTGTTGTTGCAAACCTGTGGCTTCAAGAACATCTGAAACAGCCTGTTTTGGCTCACTGATGTGGAACATTGTTATGAGTGTGGCAGCATGTGGACTTGCAGAACTGTGGAGGGGATACGTTTATGTCAGGAGGAATTTAGACGATACATTTTTAGGGCAAAGTCAATATTTCAAGCAGGTGGCGAGACTTCCTTCTTGAAGGAATGTGACGCAGGCCACCTCAGAAGGAACTCTCCAGGATTGAGATTTATGATGTCATTTCACACATTTCACACCAGCTTCCACTCTTACGTATTTATGGGCATTAAATTCACACATGCCTGACAGACGGAGCAGCTCTGACAGCACGAACAGTCGATGTTTCTGTTTCATTCTGGCTACATCGTTTTTGCTGCCCATGGCAACATCAGGATTTTATGCCGTTTCCTCTCAGCTGGATGGAGCATGTTTACAACAGGATCTTTTTGAAAAATTAATCATGTTTATTTGGATAATTTTGATGAATTTGCCCTTTAAAAAGAGAGGTGCCACAGTCTCCCACAGTATAATACCACTGCTATAAATTAAATACAGCAATTACTATAGTTATGGTTGTTACTAGGCTACCCTTTGCAATATTTTCATAGAGAGGTCACCCCGTATACAGTAGGCACCATAGTGGGTGGCACACTTGCCTCACAGCATGAATGTCCTGGGTTTGAATCCACAGGCCAGGCTGGGATCTTTCCGTGTTTGCATGTTCTCCCTGTGCAGCTGCTCTCCAGGTACTCCGGCTTCCATCTGCAGTGCAAAGACACGCACGTTAGGTTGACTCATGATTCTAAAATTGGCTGTAGATGTGAATGGTTGACTGTGGTGACCTATCCAGGGTGTACCTCACTTCTTGCAACCCTGAATTAGATAAGCAGAAGAAGATGGATGGAACAAATTATTTACATGTTGATCTTTGATTATGACCACAGTAGATCTGTGTGTACAGACGGGTGCAGCACACTCACTTTGAGCACAATCACATCGATCCTTATGACGTGAAGCTGCAGCTATTAAACAGAAGAAAGACTTCTACAAACTCATAATCATAGTCAGCATCTTCAGCTTCTGTTATGGTTTTATTCACTCTGAATGTCATTCACAGTGAATCTCTGTAGCAGCAGATTAAATGTAGACCAAAGAGAAAAGGCAGGAGGTGGGGGCCGTAATTCGTTTCATTATTTTGAGCGATCATGTAGATCTTGTGTGAAGTCACATTTCCAGCACATACTCAGGTGTATCTGTGTCTTTCAGCGGCTGAGGATAAATTGGGCTGGCATGGTAAACCCCTGCCCAAAGACATGGCAGACAGCGTGATCAAGGAGCTGCAGAACCGTATCCTCAGTTGCAACAAGCGGCTCTATCCCGTTGCCCCCACCGAGGACACGTCACCCGTTAGCCTCCGCAACATCCGCATGCCAAGTGCACCCAGCTACAAACCTGGAGATAAGGTAGGATCAGTGGCAGCAGAAGCTACATCCCCGATAGTCTTTAAAAGTCATTTTTACTTGTTTAGAACATTAGACTAAAAAAGTAAACTAAATCTAAGTGCTGTTTTTTTTTAATAAAAAACTTGAGCCAAGCTATTATGCAGGAGAAAATAATCTGTGTGTATCCTGTAGTTTAATTATTCGGTGTCTGTTTCTCTCCGTGTGACCAGGTTGCTACAAGGAAGGCATACGGCATGGCTCTGGCCAAGCTGGGCCGTTACAATGAGCATCTGGTGGTTCTGGATGGAGACACCAAGAACTCCACCTTCTCTGAGCTCTTTAAAAATGAACACCCCAACCGCTATGTGGAGTGCTACATCGCAGAGCAGAACATGGTAAGAAATGAATGGATGGTTTACTCTGCAGCCAGAGAGCTGGAGAGCAAAATGTGAAGAAGTATGAGAAGACTGAAAATTCTTTATTTCTAATGTAAAGTTAGCTGCTGCATCTGTTAGTATAGCTGAGCAGCAAACGATGGCCTTCATTCCTTTCTTAACCTCTTGTCTTCCTGCAGGTGAGCGTGGCGATTGGTTGTGCTGGACGAGATCGTAATGTGGTGTTTGCCAGCACCTTCGCCACCTTCTTTACCCGAGCCTACGACCAGCTCCGCATGGCCGCCATCTCTGAGAGCAACATCAACCTATGCGGTTCCCACTGTGGCGTCTCCATCGGTCAGTTACCTTTTGTGTTAGGTTTTCACCACTGTGAAGTGTGCACAGCTTTGGCTTATTATCATTTCACAGCCCGCAGTCAGTGCTGAAAATACAGATTATAAAGCATCTCATCCTCACTGACTTCGGACCCGTGGAGGGAAACAGCTGTTTCTGTCATTCCACCTTTCTTTTCAGTTAAGTTTGGCATAAATGTGATTTTGGATTAAATTTGCCCACTGAATTGTGTCGGGCTTGAAGTGATGAAAGCCATTTTGGTGCACTTTGTTCCTCTTCTCTACATTTGGTTGAACTTCATTTTTTTATTGGTTTTAATTCCCTTAAATGCTAAACCTTTGTTCCCATCTTCATCTGTGTTATTACATTGTTCACATTCCCTCCTGGTATCAGCACTCCTCCCGTCCTCCCTCCCCCTCTCTGTCTCTGTGTCATGGAGGTGATGACAGAGTGCCCTGAATCTCTCTCACCTCTTCCTCCCCCTTCTCTTTCTTCTTCTCCTCCACCTCTTCAGGTACTCTGCATATCCACCTTTTCAAACTTTATTTTCCAACCTAAAGCTAACATGTGAATCACATTTGAGCTGATTGGTGTGTTTGTATGTGTGTGTGTTTAGGTGAGGATGGTCCCTCTCAGATGGGTCTGGAGGATCTGGCCATGTTCAGAGCCATTCCTACAGCAACTGTCTTCTACCCAAGTGACGGGGTTTCCACTGAGAAAGCTGTGGAGCTTGCTGCCAATACAAAGGTGCTCAGAATAATCTTTAATAAATAGTGGAAAAAACATATTAAGTCCTTAAGATTATATCAGTTAAAAGTAGAGATCCATGTGGACGGTTTTTGTTGCAGGGTTTGTGTTTTATCCGAACAAGCCGCCCAGAGAACAACATCATTTACAACTGCAACGAAGACTTCCATGTTGGGCAAGCTAAGGTTTGTAGCTGCGTTTTAATAATGATGTCACCACATGGGCCAAATAAAATATGCTTATTGTTCAGACATTTTTCTGCTTTTTTTTTAATCCTCATTGCAAATGACTAGTCTGACTAGACTCTGTGCACATATTCTTCTGGAGGACACACAAACAAAGATAGATTCATAGCTTCTCCTCACTCTCAGGTTGTGTATAAAACCAATGATGACTATGTGACTGTGGTTGGGGCAGGAGTGACCCTCCACGAGGCTCTGAGTGCTGCTGAAATGCTGAAGAAAGGTATGAAAGAAATGAAACAGAACAAAGGAAACAGACCTATGTCGGCATAAAATAGTGCAGAAACCATTTTTGCTTCATGGCTTCATTTTATATTTTGATTTTTAAAGATAATTCACCTTCCTCTTGTGCCTTTTAGAGAGAATTAACATTCGTGTGATCGATCCGTTCACCATCAAACCCCTGGACTCCAAGACCATCATCGACAACGCCAGAGCCACCAGAGGACGCATCGTCACAGTGGAGGACCACTACTACGAAGGTGAGGAGTCTGCACACCAGACAGAAGCGCTGCGATGCCAATCGAAGGAAAGTGCCACAGACATGCGATCTGCCTGCTGACCAGCAGGGAGCAATTTGGCCGCAGTTTGGGTAACTGCAGATGAAAACAAAAGGAGCCAGTTGAGGTGGTTCAGGTTTACTAGGATGCCTCCTGGGCAGCTCCCAGGTCAGGTGTTCTAGGCATGTCCTACTGGGAGAAGACTCCAGGGCAGGTCCAGAATATGCTGGAGCAATTACACCTCTTTCTGTCTTTGAGTTGCGACACACTCACCCATTCATATACACTATCCTGTAAATAAAGGCTAAAGGCAAAAAAAAAGAAGAAAAAAATCCAGCTTTATTGATAAAGTTGTATTTTTCTCCTTTTTCTCTGGTTTCTTCTACATTAAAATTAACAAAGAAATGCTATTTGGAAATTTAAAAGAGCATTTAAAGTCAAATTATTTTTGCATGATGCAGTCATAAAAATATTGTATCGAGAATGTTAAAATGTGCATAAATATGCAGATTTTATTTCACTATTCTATATTGCTGCTCAGTTAAAGTCGTGTTTGTTTGGCTGAAGCAGGAGAGCTTTAACTAGCAGGCATAAGAGGAATTGTTATGCAGCTGCTTGCGTGTCTGTGCTCCTTGTGTATCAGCTTATGAATAAAAAAGCCCCGAGCAGCAAAGGACAAAAGTCCGTGTACAGACAGAGAAGCTCTGAAGGGGAGGCAGAAGAAGGGCCTCAGGAAGGGAAGCATGGGGTGCAGTACATCGCAGAGAAGCAAGGTGCAGGTTGTGGCTGGAAAGAGAAGGCTGCTATGGCAAAGGTAAAACAGATATAAAAATGTTTGTGGGGGGAGGGAGGATGGAAGTGGAAGAGCCTGTCAGGATGTCTTAATTTCACATCCAGCCTTTGGGCTATTACTGACCTACATACAGCACCAGGATGACTGAAAACAAGCTTCCAAATTTTGCTCTCTCCTTTGTCTCCTCTTAGCCGTTGTGTGCGCGTTTTGTGGTCCTAAATTTAGCTGCTTTTTCCATTCTTTGAGAGGACATCTGTCCATGATAGAGCACAAAGAACACACACTTTCAGGTTCATGTAAGTAATACAACAACTGGGAATCTGAAAGTGTGTGGCAGAGATGTTGCCTCCTTTTTAGTTTAATAAAGTATGGTGACTTTTTCCTTCAAGCACCTCCTAAGAGGGAAAAATTGCACCTGTCAGTGTACACCTGACTCTACCCAGGCTTCAGAGCTCATTCCTAAAGGGGGTGAAAGTGCAACAGAGGAGAAGTGAGAAAATGGAGGGAGGGTGGCGCCAGTCCTGTCAGTACATATCACATCTCTGCTGAGCTCCATCGGTCATGGAGATGTAGATAGATTAAATATGACAGAAGGGTGAAAGACACATGGAAGGCTGACGAGCAGATTAGAAACCTGATATTGAATATTTGTGCTCATGTGTGATTTTTTGAACTACCCGCTGATCGATGGGCGTGTCTGCTCTATATTCTGCTTCCTCAGGTGGTCTAGGTGAGGCAGTGTGCTCGGCGGTGGTGAACGAGACCGGCTTCACCGTCCACCGTCTGGCGGTCTCCCAAGTCCCCCGGAGCGGTAAGCCCCACGAGCTGCTCCGAATCTTTGGCATAGACCGCGACGCCATTGCTCAGGCGGTCCGTAAGGTGCTCAGCAGCTCAGCCAATGCCAAGTAGGAAGGCTGCGGGAGTGACAGCAGCAGGAACAACATGGTAACTGACTCTGTGGTTAACTGGTTTCTTCCACGGAGGCACCAAATAAACAAGCAAACCAACACAGGAGGAGGGGTAGCACGTCTGGCCCACTCACATTCTCCTCCTCATAAACCAATTCGAAGCATTTGTTTAAAGCAAAAAAAAATAAAAAAAATTAAGATAATATGATTTTTTTTTCTGTCATCAATGTGGTCCGACACTCCCTCCCCAGATTTTTACCCTATCACTTTGCGAGTTCAGTAAACACACTTCCCACCCCTTAACTCACAGATTTCCACGTCTCCAGCCTCTCGTCCCTTCCTACCTCTCAGAGAAAGTTCTGGTACTGCCGTAGTGTCTCAGTGAAAGCAGTGAACGTGCTTTGGAGTGACGTCAAATCTTATTATCATTTCTGTGGAACCCCTCTCACTTCTTGGGCTCAGCGATACGAGCCTCTGCACCCAGTTACAACTTTGTAAATCCCACCCCACGTGAGCAGGCAGGGTGTGGAGAAGCTCTGGTTTTGGTCTGTTTGAGCACTGACTGTTTTTAACCCGTTTGACTTGGATAAGACTGTCTCACACCAATAAAGGGATGGTTACTTCACGGTACATGTGTCTGAGGTCTTTCTTGTGAGTTGTGGTGGCATGAAACAAGGGTCAAATGTCACGCTAGAAGAAACATAGTAAAGCAGTAGTAGAGCCAAAATCCTGCTGTTTCCTTGATACTGATATCTGCAAGTGACAAACTCAAACACACAGCGAAGTATTTCAAACTAACTAATAACGGATGTTGGTTTTTGCACTGATCTGCATGAACTCTTGTTTTCTGATCCAGTTTCACAAGATGCCCTGCAGTGATGGTTTGTATTAAATATAACATATGCATTATGACATGTCAGAGTGGGTCATGGCATGTTGGCTTCCTCGTGTCCTGTCTCCATATGCTCCTCTTTCTCTTCTCTTTTCCCCCTGAATAGTGGTCAGTGTGGCCTGAAGTGACCAAGTAATTGCTTTAATGAAAACAGCAGCGAATGAAAGTCCTGGGCTGAGTCCGCCTCGTGCAGCCTGGGTGTTAGTAAAGGTTTTAAGTGTCATGGTGGCTGGCTGATGTCTGTAGGATCACACAAGCTCGCAACCACTATGAGTTATCTATATTTAATGTGCATTAATAATTTAAAAGCCCATTGAAAGATTTAAGCTGGCTGGTTTATATACATGCAAGGTGACAGAAAAAAGGAAAAATGAAGTGTCTGCTCAGAAAAGCTTTGCATCGATTCTACTGGGCTGACGGAGCACCATTCTATTCAAATATTCATTCCCTCATTTATTTAGAGTTTAGATAATAGTGGAGAGTGCTGTCAACTATGACTCACATGTTGTCATACTCCTTAAAGCTTTAGGTGACCCACTGTGGCCTCTGGTTGGGGATGCTGGCATCCTTGAAGAGACCGCTCCTATTATAGGATTAGAGGCTCACACATAAAACTTTGTGTTGATCTGCAGTGATACTTTCCTCTACAAAACCACAGCAGCAAACTGCAGTCCACAGCATGAAGAAGCTAGCAGAGGGCAGCTGTCAAGCATTTGGTTTTTCTTTGTTGCACGTCTGTATAGGTGGATTCATATAAAATACACAGAGAAGTACGAGTGTTAGAAACCTTGTGACATTTTAACTCACCGTATGTCAATTCAATTCAGTTTTATTTATAGAGCGCCCAGTCAAAACAAACAGTCGCCTCATGTTTGCCCTGTAATTCAGATTTAGTTACACTGGGCTGTGCAAGTGGTCATTAAATGCAGAAACGTAGTTTCCAAGCAGAATTAAACAGAAACTGCGTGTTAACACTTCAAGACACACAAGAACAAATCAAAGATTTAACCTTCTTAAAGACAATTTTAATTCTTATCATCTAAACACGACCATGTCCACACACTTGTGTCAAATTCAAGATGAGTAATTAAAAAAAATTGTTTTGTTTTGTTTTGCAATAACTATTGAGTGTAAGTGATTTTCAGATCACTGCCTTCTGTGGGTTTTTTTTGTCCTAACCCATTCCCTACCATTCCTTTAAGGATGTGATAAATCTGGGTTTAGATTCAGAAATAACTGAATTCATATAAAATCATGTTGCTTACATGATAATTATTTTAGCAAAGAGTTCTTGAATCCACAAACAATGAATGCAAACTTCAGTGAACGAAGAGTAGTTTGTTAAGGTGTTCCTGTGTGATTTAGAGGTTTCACCACCTTTGACCTCGCAGCACGATGCTGTCTGTTGTCTGAGGCAGTGTCTCACCTGTTCGTGTGCGAGGAAAGTAAAACACACTGACAGACTGCATGTCGGTATGTGGGTGTATGCTCAGACTCCATCACACAGGTGCTGTGGCTCCACACAGGCCAGCAGCTCCTTTCACACACACACACAATACAGATGAATTAATTACATAAAATCGACATTATGGCAGCACAGTGACGTGGTGGTTAGCACTGCTGCCTCACAGAGAATAACATCTGGAGGGCCTGGGTTCTATTCCACGTTGGCCCAGGCCTCTCTCTGAGTGGAGTTTGCATGTTCTCTCCGTGTCTGCGTGGGTTTCCTCCCACAGTCCAAAGACATGCACTTACTGGGGTTAGGTTAACTGGTCGCTCTAAATTGCCCATAGTTGTGAATGTGAGTGTGAATGGTTGTCTGTGCCTCTCTGTGTTGACCCTGTGACAGGCTGGTGACCAGTACAGGGTGTACCCTGCCTCTCGCCTATGACAGCTGGGATAGGCTCCAGCCCCCCACGACCCTTAACAGGATAAGCGGAAGAGAATGGATGGATGGAAAATCGACATTATGTCCTAACTCATCAAAACAATACAAACACAGCCTGACGACACAGCTTTAGTCGTAAAATCTCATTTTGTAAGTGTGCATTTGTGCATATCATCGGGGCCTGACAGTGCTACAGGCTTCCCTGTTTTCTTACACCTCCCTGACCGCCACACCCTGCACCACACACACACACACACACACACACACACACACACACACACACACACACACACAGGTTAATAGAGCATGTTTTTCTGATTTGGATGAAATGCATTTTTAATAGGTAAATGTGCATCCAACAACAAATCAAATATACAAGTAATGGAAAAAAAAACATTTTATGGTCACATTTACACGTCCCTCAGAAGATATTTGGTCTTAATGTTCATTGGAAGATTCAACTTTATTTTATTTAGTGAAAAATATATATATTTCATTCAGACAACTGAATAAACTCTAAGGCTTTTTAAGACATTTTAATGTGTGACTGCATTGGAGCCCAAAGGAGAAGCTTCTTAAAGCACCTCAGTGGTTTATGTGTGTACCATGAGAGAAAATACTGACTCCAAACAGGGACATGTTTAGATTTTTGTGAAATCCAAAGAAAATAATAACACAAAAAGCTGTGGGGTTTTTTTTCCTGTTTTCCGTGCGCTGTGGGAGATGTTTCTCTTTGCTCTTATTTCCTCCTCCTCACTGATCTGTCACATCCAGTCCGTCAGTCCTCCCTTCCCTCTTCAGCTCCTGTACTCCTCCCCACAGTCCCCGATGATTGCCATGAGGTCCCTGGAGCTTGTGTTACTGCTTCGATGGCGGAGCGTTCTTCAGCCGTCAGCTTCAGGTCAGGGCTGCAGCTACGCAGACTGCCACCGATGTGCTGCTCCGCCCCTGCGACGCCTAAACGACAACCCACAATGACTCCACCCACCACGGGTGGTCCAGCATGTAACGCATCGCCACGCTGGCCACTGAGCAGTCATGTCTCTTGGCTATGGTCTCCAAGGTGACAAGGAGATCTTGGAAAAGAGTCCAGCCACTCCAAATGTTGATCATGGTCTTGTACTTGGAGAGAAAGGCAGTGTAGAGCTCCACCCTGGACTTTGGCTCCACCTTCCCCAGATAGCTCAGAGAGCAGACTGCCAGCTGAGACAGGAGAACAAGACACAAGTGAACTTGGGGGGGAGGGTCAGATGAAGGAGTTAAAAATGTCAGGGTGGAGTGAGGGAGGAAGAGGATAGGAGGGTGGAAGGATGGAGAGGAGGAAGAGGGTGAAGAAGATGGTAGAGAAAAAAACGAAGGGAGAGGAGATGATGGAGGGGAAAAAAGGGGTGTGCACTGAAACCATTGAGGTTAGGAGGAGGACAGGATGCAGGGGGAGGGAAAGGTTAACAGAAAATGGAAGGCAGGAGAAAAAATGGAAGCGAGGGAGGGAGAGGTGTGTCGTCATGTCGTCCCCCTCCATCTCCGAAACCCACCATTTTACAGTGCCACAGCACAGTGGCAAATACACAACTCACAGCACTGAAGGTGAAGTAAAGGTCTACTGATGATAGAGAGAAATCAAATAAACTGCAGTGATGCAGTGGCTGTTATTACTGATGTAAGATAACTGAATGTAAATAACTGTTATATCTCACCGAGCGTGCCGTGAACAAGGAGCTTAATGTTGTTGGCCACACAGAAGTGCTCCATCCACGCTGCAGGTCGGCAGACGGGTGTGTTACCTGGTTGCTGGAGATGTGGATCCCTTTGTTGGTGATCTCTTCCAGTCTCGCTGTGTCAAAGTTAGTGAGGGCGAGCTCACCTGAGGAGAAAACCTTTTTTTTAATACTGTAAACTTAATTCTAAAAAGGGGACTGTTGTAAATGAAATTATCCAAACATATTCAGCGCAATTGTATCGTATTTCAAACATGTATTAACAAAGTTCAGAGAGTTCCAACGTCTCGTGGCCTTCCTCAGGAGATGCAGCTGCTGTAGTTGAAATGTGGCTGCATTAAGATTAATCTTGACTTAATCTGCAGCTCATGGAAAATTGCTGTGTGTGAGTGAAATGTATTTTAGCATTTTTACCAAAGTATACACTGACACTAAGCCGTGATCAGCTACCAAAGCAGTCTAATACTTGTGTTTATACACATTTAAAATGATCTATTTATAAAATATGCATCTGCATTGCAGTGCACATACATATGACTCCACCTCCTCCTGCTGCAGGTCAGAGAGGTGTCCCAGTGCCTCCAGATATCTCGTCTCCATAGTCCCACCAGTGAAACTGAACACAGTCCAGGGTGTCCACCTGCATTCGACTCATGGTCTGCCGCAACGCCTTCTCCACCACCTGCAGGCACAGAGACAGTTGACTGTGGACCATAAAAATGTAAACAATTTAATGAGCTGAGTGCTGGATTTCATGGACTGATACCAAAACTGTATTTGAACATACATATAAACAAATGTAGCTGTTATCTAAGAGGATTCTTGAAGCTATTTCAAGGCATTCATAGAGAAAATGTGACAAAAAAATCCACAGACCAACAGTCAAACCTGGGACATCATTGTTAAGCTCTATGTGCTGTTAAATGATGCCATGGCGATTACCTACAAACCTAGAGTTTACTTCAATATAACACACCCAGAAAACTGGAAACTTTGCTTTCAAATAGCTCTGCTGCATATTTACAGCCATGAAACCACAAAGCCAAATCAGCTCCAGAGTGAAAATAACAGCAGTAACCGCCTGCTTTGATTCTTAATAAAGACATGCACTGCTCTCTACTGGATAAGACTAGTCTCACTGGTAAAAGCACAGCAGACAGAGAGCTGCTGAGCGGCTCACCTTGCGCTCCATCGGTCCAGGTTTAGTCAAACCCTGCAGAGCCCTGACGGGACTCTCAGAGGACTTCAGCTAACGATCAAAGACAAAAGTTACAAAACACTCTGACTGAGCGCTGTTATATTTTGTAGCTTGTACTTATTCACTGATTAAAGCAAATTAAGGAATTAAAAAGCATGTGGACAAGTTCACTGTGTTGGACACAAAAAGCTCAGAAAGCTTGTGTGGTGAAATAAAAACAAAGAAGCCTGCTGGAAGAGAGAAGAGCTTTCCGATTCTCTGCACGATATTCAAGGTGAACAGCTGATGATGCCATTAACCTGCCACAACACATCAGCTGATCTGAGCCGCACTGGGACTCGTGAGTAAAGGGGTTTGTCTTAATGTGCAAGAGTCTGCACCTACAAAGGACTATGCACAGTACCCATTTCCCTTGCAAGTACTCTGATTAGACCATGCTGAATGTTATAGCATGTTTAGAATGTAGTCAAGAAGGGCAAAGAAAATCTATTTGAATTCCTATGTGTGTGTTTTTACACAAAATACAGGCAGTCCAGTCAAGATCTGCTAAAGCAAACCTGTGTATATATTTTTTACTATAAAATAACTCATTTTCAACACATTACACAAAATGCACACGTTTCTGCCTCTAAATTGGAAACCCTGATTCTGCAGTCTGCCACTCAAACGGCAACTGTGTAAACATTAGATTTCATCACAGTGGTAATGAGAATGAGTTTTGTCCCCTTCAGTTAAACCCATGTCAGCATTTTCCATCACGCTGAATGAAGCTGACAAACATTAGGTGAGACTGTGCGTGGGTTAGGTGTCTTACTTGTGTGTTTATAGTATATACACAAACTTATCTGGGCGTTAAACTGTCCAAAAATTTCCTCTGCAGGCCCGTAAATGTCTGCCATGTACCAATGCTTTCTGGCTGATGTTTTGTTCACTTTTGAATGTTGGTGGTGCTTTCACACTCGTGATAGCATGAGAGCATGAGGCACATTTGGATGGCACATCAATGCGAGCTGTGGCGAGAAGGTTTGCTGTGTCTGTCAGCATAGTGTCCAGAGGCTGGAGGCACTACCAGGAGACAGGCCTGTACACCAGGAGACGTGGAGGAGGCCGTAGGAGAGCAACAACCCAGCAGCAGGACCGCTACCTCCTCCTTTGTGCAGGGAGGAACAGGAGGAGCACTGCCAGAGTCCTGCAAAATGACCTCC
>VOQJ01020424.1:20021-42402 GCA_015052665.1 Apistogramma diplotaenia | reverse complement strand
CTGCTGTGTTCTCAGTATCTGTTAAAAACTGGGAGCTACGTGAGAGTAAAATCGTAATGCTTTGTAATCACAAGCATCCTTGTGTTTCTACTGCAGGTCTATATTTAGCCACCAATCAGGGATTAACGTATAAAGAATATTTTGACGGGGAAGGGGTCCTTCCAGACGATCGCTAATGCTAACACCGGCGCTAGCTAGCAACCTGCGGTCATAGCGATCTGAAGTAGAGAAAAAACAGCTGAAATTCTGAACAGTAAACTCACAGAGACGATAGAGAGGAGAGCGGCGGAGGCGTGGAAACACATGTCAGCGATAATCCACTTCTGTCACAGCAACGAGAGGTGAGGGCTTTTTTCTAACTTCTGAGCCCCACTCTGTTCCAGTAGGTGGCAGTAACACAGCACTAAGCTGGTTTCTTGGTTAAACCCACACGAAGAAGAAGAAGCCGGAGCTCTGTAAAGCAGCTAAACGACGTTTAATGGATCGGATTTCATTTTCGTATTATTTTCCGATACCCGATACCGTAATTTAGGACCGGATCGGACCGATACCGATACTGAATATCGGATCGGCGCATCTCTAGTTAAATCTAGAATAGAATTTAAAATTCTTCTCCTCACATACAAGGTCTTGAATAATCAGGCCGCATCTTATCTCTGGCACAAAATATTTTATGCCAAAATGTTTGTAAGACTAAATCTAAATAGAGTCGGTTTTGCTGCAGCGGATGCATGATGCAGCAATAACATTACATTAACGCTAAAATGATAACAGGCAGCCCGTTAAAGAGCGACTCTGTGGGGCAGCGCTGACGGAGGAGGAGAGTGGCTCATGTGCTGTTCTGGTTGTGAGTTTTTGGTTTTTCTCCTGTTTACTTTAACAGAAGAAAGAGTCACTGCAAAGTCCTCTGATGCATTAAAAAATATATATATATGTTACTATGCACCTCTAAAGTGTTTCCTGCTTTGGATTTCAAACACGTCATTTTGTACAGAGACACAAAAGAAAATCACTGTATAGAAAGACAAGACGGATCACTTTCCTCATTCTCAGAAAGTGGACTTTTCTCAGCCTTCTGGGCTTTGATGCTTTCTTGCCTCTCTGGGCTTGTTTGGTGGCAGGATCTTCAGAACTGTTGGCTTACTGCCTCAAACCTCAGTGGTGTACTCTTTGATGATTGTGACGCTGGAGAATTTTTCCTCTCACAGTGAGGTTCTTTATAGTTTTCTCATCTAACGCCTTCGCCTATCTCAGACTGAGGCAGGTTGCAGCTGAGTTGTGCAACTCAAAGAGTATTTTAACTCCTGACAAGCGCTGGCCTTTTTTTCCCCTCTTCATTACTGTGTGCGCTGCGCCGGGATCTGCGAGTCTTACAATGTCATCAAGAGAACTTTTGCAAAACAGGAAACAATCTTTTGTCAGCCACAACAGACTCGCAGCGACTGAAGCAAAGAGCGGCGAGACGCTCGTCCGCAGAGACACCCGACTGTCGCTGTGCACTTATGTAACACACACAAGGTTTGCAGGAAATGAATCAGCAAAAAAAGCTATAAAAACAAGAAACACTGTTGCCTGTTTACAAGGCTGTTGTTCCTGTGGCACTTTGGGCAGCAAGGAGTGCCATTGAGCCAGAAGCACAGGATTGAAATCTCAGTGACAAACACAGCTGCTCTTCAGCAAGACCCAGCACCACTCTGGGACGAGCGTGACAGCACCTCGATCAGGTGCTAGAGGTAAGGCCTAATTTCAGCTTGTATACAAAAAACACACAGCAAATGAGGTGCAAACAAGCTGAGTAAAGATCTTCTACCAACACTGCCATGCATGACTCTCTGAGGCTGTAAGACTGAAACAATCTTCATGAAGGTGGTGAGGACGAACCGAGTAGGAAACACTGTCAAATCAAGCATTCAATAAATAAATAGATACAATGAGGAAGATTCAATTTGTACAGACCTAATTTTATTACATTTAATCTTGTATCTTTTGGGAGTCTGCTGATAACTTGAACAGTTTAAAGATCTAAACTTTTCGTTCTTCCAGCATCGCTGCCTGGCAGCTTTCCCTCAACACTTGAAGTTATTCCAAAGCACGGCTTTCTGATTTATTTGTTCTGGGGGCATAGGGAGTGCTCTTTCTTCTGCACACCTTTCCTGAATTTAGGGCTGATTCCCCGCAGGTTGGAGCCTTTATGTTCAGCAGCTTAACTCTGACCAAGCTGTGGAAAGGAAGAGATAACACTGAATTTCCCTACAGGTAGTAATACAGGATCAGAGAAGACAGAAAACAAGTATCCTTGAAAAATCACAAGAAACTTTGGTAGACTGTCTGGAGTTTAAAAAAAAACACAACTTGTTGGTAAAACGTGTGAATAAATCTCGGGATGACTTCATTTGGCTTCCAACTGCAAAAAGAGATGTTCGAATCCTCAGTTTAAGGGAAACTAACAGGGGAAATCAACATGTCCTCCAATCAAAACGTAAGCATCCGTCATTTCTGCAGGGTAATGCTGCTGTGGCTCGGAGGATAGAATAGTAATTTATCAATGTGAAGGTTGATGGTTCAATCCCAGCCTGTCATGTCAAAGTATCAAACGCTAATATAATGACTTCTGTACATGAATAACAAGTGTTATCGTTAGGGTAGTGTGAGGAACATAACATCGATATTTATGTCTTTTTCTCTTATTTAAATGCACTTTTGTCCACTACCACTAGATGTCGCTTTTCCCTTCCAAAAGGTAAATATTGGTCGCAATCAGTGCTTGCGGAAACGACCAATGCCTACGTTTCACTCTGAGGACAGGCTGGGGGAAACACGCAGTTTTGGTGTTTTGAAAAACATTTTCCACAATAAACGTCCAGGAAGCGTTTACGCAGGACTTTACAACATCAGCAGCACCACACCGAACATCTCCAACAGTAAGATATGCTGACAAGGCTGGTCGGCAGGGCCACAACGACACTGCAGGCTGTTTCCCAGGATGTGCATAAATGACTGGTTCAGTACAACCTCGGCTCAGTGTTTCGGTCCACCATCACTATGGTTTATTGTCTGGTTAAATTCATTAAACTAAAACCACTTCAGAGACCCTCATCCATCCCCATCTATATTTTGGTTGAGTCAACTATATTAAGCACTTTACAGTAGTATTATATGTTTTAAGAAACTCATTGGTCCAGATAAACTGCATCCTGTTCTTCAGCAGCTACCAGCAGCCTGGCTGTGCTGTGCAGTAGCAAACTCACCTATGACTACCACCTGAGAAATGTGCTAGGCTACATTTTTAGAATATTTTTATAAAAGCTCAAATTATTATTACTGTTAACTCATCAAAATACGTTCCATTTGGTTTTAAAAAAACAAACGTGTGGACGCTGCAAACTTTAGTGGAGACATTCAGCTCCAAAACATCTGCACAACAACTGTGGTAAGAACGCGTTTGGTAATGTAGAGCAAAACGAATCACTGCTGCTCGGTATCTTCATTTACATCTCTGCAGACGGATGAATGTCCTCCGTCGGCAGAGAACACTGAGCAATGCAGGAAACACGTCCTGATAATAAAAAGCCTGATTGTTCTACTGCTCAACCAAGAGTTGTGAAATCCAAACCCAGAGAATACAATAAGAGCTCTAATAACAGTCTTCACAAATTTATCGCCTCCATTTCGTTTATTAAATCCTCCTTTATTTTCGTAGCGCTTCTCTCCTGCTCGCTCTTCAATTCATTCATTTATTCATCCCCTGTGGTTTCTGTTCTGAGCCAGTGGAGATGATGGTTTTGTGTGTGCTTTAAGTCTCTGAGTGCTGGTCCCCATTAGCAGCAAACTAAAACCTGCCTCTCTGACTGAGATGCTTTTGTTCAGCATGCGCGCTCGTCACTGCTGTTCAGTGCTGGGGCTCCTGTTTGCAACCAAAACTCTCTAATGTTTAATAGCAAAAAGCCATCTTTAATGTGGCTACATGATGGGAGAGAAAAGATCTGAATGGATTCGAAATGATGAGAAGCGAGAACAAAGAACAAATGAATGCAAAATACATAAACGACACACAGATATGAGACGGTGGGGTTCAGTTATTCCTGGAGCAAACCTGGTGTTGCTGCAAAGCTCCGAAATGAGACGAAAACATGTGAAAATCAGCTCTAATCAATGTGCTGCAACTGAGGAAAAGGTACTGAAACTTTTCCAACTGTTGTAAGCATGAACAGAAACTTCGTTTTCAAGCCAATCTTTACTGATGCATCAATCAGCGTATAACATGATATCAGTGAGTGTATAACATGACATTCAAAAGTGCATGCAGTCACACAGTGATGCACTAAGAATCAGCAGATCGATCTGATCGGATGTTAAACTTTCAGTGTTAAACTACACAGCTCGATTTTACTTTTACTTGTAAAACTGTGTCAGTGGGATTTAGCTGAGTGGGCGCAGGGACCTTTTCCACAAGCCCCTCTTTTTGCTCTGCACACAGACTGTTTACCTGCATGCAACCAAAGCCTGTTCAAATGCAGCTGGTCAGCAGTGCCCTTCTTCTGCTTTCAGCTGCTCCCTTCAGGGATTGCCATCTGTCTCCTCCTCACCTTATCTCTAGCATCCTCCTTCACTACATCTTCCTCTTTATCCTCCTTTGCCCAGTATATCCACGATTCCTCCTCCGCACATGTCCGAACCATCTGAACCTTGCCCTTCTAACACTTTCTCCATCTCATATACTCATTTCTGATGCGGTCCCTCCTGGTCAATTCCAGTGAAAATCTCACCGTCTTCAACTCTCTCATCTCCAGCTGGGCCTCCCGTCTCTTTGCCAGTGTCACTGTCTCCAAACTGCACATCATAGCAGGTCTCACTACCACATTGTAAACATCTTGTTTCACTCGTGCTGCTGTCCTTCTGTCACAAATCACCCCTGACTGTCTGTTTGCATGGTGACCCCTCTATAACTCATCCACCTTCACTACACGTGCGCCTTCCCTTCTCATGTGTCAAATATTTAACTTCCTCATGCAGTTCCCCAATTCCTCTCTTGGAATTATATCTTATGCTTTTCCTCAAATCCATAAGGATTTGGTACAGCTGATCAGCTTCATCCTTCTGTAATTAGTACGGCGCTGCACGTCACCCTTGTTCTAGAAAATCAGTAGCAGTACACTTCTTCTCCATTCCTCAGGCATCTCTCACTGTCCAAGACTGTGATAAACAATCTGGTCCAAAGTGATCTGGACCAAAAGCCTTTCCACTCTTCATCCTCTTCATATCTACTCCTCCATCTGTCCTCCATCTTTCCTTCTCTTCATTCAGGAGCTCCTGACAGTGTCTAATTCCTTCATTTCCGAGACCACCCAACTTTTGCTTTGATACTTTTCCTTTGAATACTTTCCTGTACTTTCTCATTACACCATCAAATCTCCTTGACTGTCCAGATCATACACCAAACACCTCCTCTGTAGTTTCCCTCACAGCTTCAGCCATACTTTCCCTGTCATCCAGTGTCACTCTTCCCCATCACACCGAGCCTGTCCAACAGTCGTCCTTTTTCAACTTTCACCATTTAGTCCTCTCCTCTGCCTTCACTTCTGATACGGCCTAGCTACACCGCCCGGCACCACTCCTGGACCTTCTGCATAGGCTATATGTGGATCCTGTGTGCACCTTTCTCCCCTCTCATACGTCATCCTGTTCTCTCTTTACCACAGCCATTCCCATCCTTTGCATAATAGCATCTGCCCCTCCTCATTCCCATCCTTAAAGCCATACCTACCCAACACCTCTCCATTACATCTGTTCCCTTTACCTACATGTCCACTGAAGTCTGCTCCAATCACCACTCTCTCTCTACCACTGCATCAACTTCAGAAGTTATCTTTCTGTTCTAACCGACGGACATTCACACCCAACATCACCCTTTGATTTCCAGCATGAAAGTCATGATCCTGCACGACACTGTTTACCTCCACGAAACTCTTCAGGACTATCCATCCTCCAGTTGGCTCATTATTTATACCATGTGAGAGCAGATTTCTTTCCTTCCACCTGCTCTCCTGCACACACAATATATCTACTGTCCTTCACTCCTTGATAGCAGCCAGCACTTTCCCTTTACCAGTCATCATCTCATCCACACTCCTGTTTTTCCTTCTCACTCGCTGCCTTCTAGCATGTCTTTCCCCCCTCCTCTTCCTTTGTCTTCAGCTAACAGTTTCCACCAACACCCTGCTGTTGTTGTTCATCTGGGCCCCAATGATCTAGTATGGAAATCTCACTCTTGATCATCCACATTTGATTTTGAAAAGATTTTCTGCCGGATGCCTTTCCTGACGCAACCCTCCCCCTTTATCTGTTCTGGCACTCGGAGTATATTTGCTTTGGAAATGTTTGTGTGTCCAAAAGTGAGTTAACGTAACAGACAACAATGGTGGAAAGCTTGCAGGAAATTTAAATCATGTCTAAGCTGTTGTGAAAGATCTTGGCCACAAAGTGGGGGCTGCTCCGGGATGCAGCTGAATTCAGTCAGCAATGAGGGGGCTGATTTTGTGCTTTGAACTCAGCTATTGGCAGTCATATTGCCATTTGTGGATATTGACTGAATGTGCTGCTTCTCTCTGGGGAAGCAGACTCAGTTTTGTTGCATCTAAATTTATTTACCAACTAAAAAGCAATTACATCATTTAAAAAATGAGTCCTGTGATACACTATATGTGATGAAAGATGGTGACATACAATCCTTCCCAGAAGCTCAGGATTGTTTTCCTCTGCCAGATACAGACAAGCACCAGACAAGCAGATGGGTCACAAATTAATGGAAAAAAACAAAACAACAACTAAAGCTATTTGAGTGCTTGGTGTTTTGACTTTCAGTCCAGAATCTCCCACGGGTGTTCAGTGGGTCGGTATCAGTGGAATAATTTGATGATCCCCTTAAATTTCAGAGAGAAGGTCAAATATTGTCCAAGCAGCTATTGTATGCGCATTTAACAGCAATTTCAAAACTTTATTCAATAACCAAACCACATACCACAAAATTTTTACGTTTGTACAAGCTACTATTATCCTTTTTGAAGAAATAATAGGCCAACAACCCATGAGGCGAGAAAGCTTTACACTCAAATTCAAAATCCCATAACTGCGATTAGCTTCTGGTGGACTCATCCAAACACTATTAACAGCCATCCACTATAAGTTTTCATTGCCTATAAAAGCAGTTACTGCTGAAAAGCTGGGCTGATGGTCTGCCCTGCTTTATAGCTGCTGCTGCTGCAGATGCTCACACTGTCCTCACCTCTGCTTTAAGAGGCAGCGCACGTCCTTGATACGCTTGTCTTGTGCTGGCAGATGCGTCCTTGCTTAGTGTGAGCATAATATACAGTATAAGAGTACACAGGCACGCACCACGGGACAGAGAGGGTACCTACAGACCTGTATTCATGGAGCTATTATCCCTAACCTTGCACGCAGTCTTTCTTATTCTTTGTTTTTGCATTTGAGTTTCTGCCGAGCGTAGTTTGCTGATAAAGGTGCAAAAACCCGAACTCCACAGATGCACAGATGATGGAGTGTGCAGGGCACAGGGTAACTAGCCACTCCAAGCAATTAACTGGGCGATCCTCAGATCCACACAGTCCACACATTACATGAACTTCATGCTCAGTAGCGAGCAGGTTAAAAAGGCTTTGATGTCCAATTGTAACGAACATATGCACACTCAAATAATGCTCCGTGAGGCAGTTTATAGGAAGGTTCAGGCTGCTGCACAGGCGTGAAAACACTGCACATCATTAATATGTGGGGCCTAATCACAATGAAGCCAAATGGACCCTGACAAAGCGCTATGCCGATACTCTCATTATATCACAAGCAAAATGTGAAGTGCAGCGTTTGCAGTTAAACAAACTCACAGGCTTAATGCCCTCAATCTGTTCTTTTACTCACCCATGATCTTCAGCACGAGTATCACTGCAACAGCAGAAGGCTGACTCAGAGCCTGTGAACTCGACTTGGCCTGACATTTGACCACAGACCTCACTGACCCACATCATAGCTTCATAGTGGGTTTTGGGTTTGTGGATAAAATCTGAGGACTTTACATCATGACGCTATATAATCCCACCTTTAACCAAACTAAAGAGGTTGTTAGAAAGTCCCTTTACCCTGCATTCTTTCTGATGCCCAGCAGGAGGTGACTCACATCCAGCTGAATTGAAATTCAAAGGGAAGCAGTCCTCCGCTCACTTGATTTGTGACCTCAGGATGTGCTTTAAGGTGGGCGTGCCTCACCGTGGGTGCAGTGCCTGTCGGCTCATATCCACCCTTCACTCGTCAGGATGAGGTGTCGCAGTGGGACTACATGGAGCAGTTGTGCCATCATAGTGGCTTTTATCTGCTTACAGGTAAAACGCTCAGTCAGTGTTTCGTATGCTAACGAATCCAAGAGGAAACAACCATCTGTCCAGCACCCACTGACATGCTAACATGCTAACATGCTGTAAGACGAGTTTCATATTTTATACAACTTAGAAAACTCATCATGTCACAGTTTTCAGCAAGATACAAAACTACACACACACACACAAATATTAGCAGCACATACACATGTAGCTGTCTTTCCATTTTGCTTCTGTGTGTGTGTGTGCGTGGTGTGTGTCAGGCAGCAACAAAAGCAGCAGATGCACAACAAAGTTCAGCAGTAACCTGTGGTGTGTGTGTAGGTTCAGAATGACAAAGGCATTATGAGTGTGTGGGTGGTGTGCGTGCTGCGTTTGTGCGTGTGTTAGCCTTGTTAAAGATCCATTTCAATTCTGGAAGATTCAATATTTATCAGATAGAGACGCAGGTGCCCGACTGCGGGATCTGAAATTACCACAGAGGATGAACAAGAAATGGAAAGAGAGAGAAAGAGAGGGCTTTCTGCACGGCCCACATCAAGCTTCTGATTATTCCGACGCTTAAGTAGGTTTTATATTGATTTTTTCCCTCAAATCAAATCAAGTGGTGCATTTAAAAGGCACTAGGCACAGCGAGGGCAGTCCTACACTGGACCCTCGCTGGAAGAAACCAGCTGTTACTCTGAAAAAAGCAAACCTACCTGCTTCAGGGGGCTTCAGTGTTTCTTCAACAAGGTGAGCCAATCAGGAGCAAGTCCAGGTGTGATGTGCCCACTCGATGTGATCAGGAACAGCCTGAAAAAAAAAGAGATTGTCTTGTCTTGAGTGTCAGTTTTCAGGCTCACGTTATCCACACAGGTCGCTTTTAAGGGAAGACGAGATGGAAGAAGCTTCATTTGTTTCTGTTTTTTTAAATACACAGAAGATTTATAACAAACATAGCGAGGCTGCGCATTTTATACCTATACAAGTAACTTCAAATGAGCTTAAATGTTAAAAGTAGCAAAGGAAATACCTCCGTTTGACCAGTAAAGTTAAAAACCATATTAGCTTTGGTTTTTCAGCACGTAACTAGCACCCAGCAGGTCGACACTGTCGCTGTGATTGGGGAAAAATCTGGGACATTTAGGTGTCGTCTGTACATCAGTGTGCTGAAACCATACAGAGCAAGGACACAAGCTGGCATAGAGGTTCAATTCCCTACAGGGACAGCCATGATTCAAATGTAGGTCAGAGTCCAGCAGTGTGAAGTTGTTCGTTTGAATCATTCACCAAATGGCAGATGTCATCCAAACCCTGGATTTCACATCTTTAAAAAAAAACCCAAAACAACCCAAAACATACTGTAAAGGCATTAAATGAATAAAACAATACGATGATGTAATATGAAGCAGTTTAGCAGAACCACTGAAACATGTTCAGCGAGCTCCAAGCAAACCTGTGTTTTCTGCCTCCCCGTGACATCAAAGGCAGTCGCACTAAAACAGCAGTTTTTGAAGATTCGGGTTTGTTTATCTGAAGCCTCTTGAGCAAAACCGTTATGCTGCAAAGAAAACTGCAGTTCCTTTAACAGCCACTAGAGGACGGCGCCAAAGACTCACCACAGACTCCAATGTTAAAACGCCCACTTTTACAGCAGAAATAAACATGTCTGCCGCCTGCTACAAAGCTGCTTTGGTCTCTGTAGTTTCCCCCCTGCTTTAAAACTGTATGCAGAGTGACTGAGACTTATTACTTGGTCAAATGAAGCTTAAAGTTAAGCATGCAGCTGCTTTGATTGACAGTTGTATGTTACAGTAGATGACCTTTAATATACAGGCTATTTCTATAAAGTTAACTTACAATAGGTGATGTTGCACAGCTTTTGGCATAGTGAACACACCATGTAACTAAGATGAACATTTCTCCACACAAAGTTTGAAAAAGGAGCAGCTCTAAAGACTTTCACAGCGACTCTGTTAACCATCAGAATATATTCCATCTGGTCCTTTGCCATTTGGAACATGGAGACTGTATGATTTTGCAGAAAGTCACCAGGAAGTCTGCTAGCTTGGCAGAAAGAAAGCTAACCTGCCCGCGATCTCCGCGGGTTTCACTTGGAAGGAAGCTAATGGGCACGCTCTGCCGGCCCAAAACCGCGGAGGCCTGTGCTACTGTACGTCTTTGTAACGAATGGAGAAGGCTGGAAAAGTTTTTCGGCACATGAACAAGCAGCCTCCAGTTGAATGAACGAAGCTTTTGGCTAACTGTAATGGCAAACAACTGAAATCTGACTTCCAAGCTTGCGATTAAGTACAAACATGCAATAAAAAGTGGGAATCAGGACTATGAGACATATACAGACACGGCTTCTCTGAATCGTAGAGAAAAAACGGATCTGACTGGATTAACAAGGCAGACGAACATCTAAATGACCATGAAAGACTGAGATCTGTTTGGCCGTTAGATCTCATCCTCTTCACTTAATCTCACCATCTAACGTCTGAATCAAACAGCACCCCTCGTCTTCAACACCCAGCAGCTACATGTGAATAAAAGCAGAGCGCCCTCCCCTTCTGCGCTCTCCCAGAGTGCAGATATCGATGATGGCACAGCGAGGACGTGATGCTTGAGTGTCAGCTCCAGAGGAGGCCCTTTGTATCGCAGAGGCCAATTTGTCTGGTTAATGAGACTGTGGCTCAGACCTGGACAGTGAGGCCTTATGGGAAGAATGTTGCTGCTGCTCTGGTCTTATTAAGATGAGAGGAGAGATAAGTAGATGAGAGAGAGTCAGCCCGCCTCTGTTCGCTGTCCAGACCTCCTCTGCCTATAATCTGCTCTGCTGACACATTCGGCTGTAATTATGCTTTGGGGGGAGGAGCCGTCCACGGTGGGAGAAGATGGAGGTTCGTAATGTTCATAAAGATAACCAGAACTGTACAATATCTAATCTAAAGGTAGGTACAGAAGGTGAGGTTTTCAGCATGTGTGTTCACTCTCCGTCGCTATGGTAGACTTGTGACATGCGCACCTCACCTCACCTGTGGGAGCACACTGGACCTTCTGTCTGAGAAACTAAAGGAGTCACACATGCACACTGGGGGGTTGGTCCAGCAGTAAGCGTTCGCACTGTGAACTGTTACATTTCCCTTTCAACTCTAAGAATAACCATAATTTACAACATGAACAGCCCAAAGAGGTTGCCCCCTGCTGGCTGGTAGGGGGCATTGGTGTCATTTTTCACACCTGGAAGCTGCATCTGTCTCACATGCAGTTGATGTTATAAACAGCAAAAAAGATGCAACAATAGCTGCACAATGTTTTTGATTATTTGCATACATAATTTAATGAATATTATTCAAAAAATAAAAGAAAAAGAAAGATAACAAACCAACCAGCTTCTCCTGACTAAACTTAATTATTTGTTGGTGTTTAATTTTACGATTTTCACCAGCTTTTCCCCCTTTGTGGGACAACAAAGGCTGTTTCTTCTTCTTCTCTCACAGTGGAACTGGAGTAGTGATGAAACGCATCACCGTCGCGACCGTGCCTGTGACACACACGTGTGTGTTTCTTTAAAGGCAGGCAGGCAGGCTTCGCTACAACCAGTTGCAGAGTCGAGCAGTCTCCAATTAAAGCCGACCCCACATCCACGGAGCTGATCGCTCCCTTTCTCTCGCTCAGTTAAAACACCATCCATCTTCTTCCTTCTCCGTGTTTCCCACCAACACTTCAAACACTGAGCAGTGAAAACCTCTGCTGGAAGACAGAATAATCGAACTCTCGTGGGTTTTTATAACCACGTCAGTTCACTTTGCCTACATTTCTAAATATCTGTATTTGGGCATCAACTATGCGACAGTCATGACTTATTTACGGTTTATTGTTGAACAGATGGAGATTCGTGGCAGTTTTTACAGCCAGAGAAACAGAGCATCAACATGCTCTGCTCCACTTTGTTGTTCGAAAAGAATCTGAAAGGAGAACATTTGATTGTTTCTAAACTAATTCTCTGTGGGGAATATTTGGATATTTATATTCTGGTTGATCATCAGTAAAAAAAGAAAAGCAGCAGAAGAGGGAGACAGAAGACTCATCATTAATATGGACTCTTGGATTGTTTACATGCTGAATATTATTAAATAAAATGGGACCAGCTGCACTTCTGATTCACCTCCTTGTTCCTCTTTAGTCCTCATTTAGAGCATTTTATAGCAAAGAGGTTTCAGGCTGCAGGTTCTGACCAATCAGCCGTCCCTCTGTCCTGCATTAAGGCTTTACGCCTCCTTCCTCTTCATTTTTCCACGTCCTTCAATCTCCCAGGAGACAGAGGGGCTGGAGGCAGGAAGTGAAGGATCTGAGTGAGATGCAGATTTTTGGATTTTCATGCAGCTCGTGTGTGTGTGTGTGTGTGTGTGTGTGTGTGTAGAAAGCATGCAGCATCTGTCATTAACACAGAAACGCATGGAGATAAAACCAGTGGAATCTTTTGCACTGAGCCAAAGACAATCACAGCAGACACCGTAAACTTTCAAATCTATCGCAGAGTCGTGTCACATGCAGTATCAGGACGCTCCAGATGGATGCGGCGGCTGCACCTGCCGCCGCTCAGGTACGAACAGCACGTCTCCTTCCTTCAGCTGATTCCAAATGCAGCAGTGAGCCTGCTTATCCGCTACACCAGCAAATCAGCTCGATTCTGGCTTCTCGCCATCGGCACCCTGCACATTTGAACATTTTACTGATCACTTTTAAAGCAAATCTGGGTCTGGCCCCAAACTATAACAGAAATGTTGATCCCAGACGAGCCAGTTCACTCCTACAAGGCTTAAAGGTGACCTCATTTCTGCCATCAGGGCTCACAGAGTCAACCCCCCCCCAAAAGCAGTTCCTCAAACAATTTTAATAGACTTGCTCTGATGTCATTACATCATTACATGCGATATTGCCTTTCATATACTTATTGTACAGTTATTCTTGCACCTTTAGGCAGCTGTTGTCATGAATTAGTGCTAATAACTAAAAAGGAATTTACTTGAACTGAATTAAAAGTTTAGCAGTGAGAGTCTTTGTGGATCAAGTTGTCCACAGGAAGTGGTAACAGATTCACAGGTGGACTGCTCCGTGTGGTTATTCGCTTATTTTATAATAATTCTTGCATCAGGATCGAAGTCATGCAGTCATTTCGTGAGGGTGAAGAAGGACACCATAAGGTGTTAAACTCTGCAGCTAAGCAGCTTACAGTGACCCCCCCCCCCGCCCCCGCGCCCCGGGAAGCCCAAGGAAAAAGTAAATGAAAAATAATATTGCACATACTGTGTGTGTGTATATAATTAGCTTTATTTATGTGTTAAATTGATGGGCCTTCATTTCTTTTCATAGCAGCGTGAAAGCCTCTGCAGTAATTTATGGCCGGTCCAGTTTCTCGCCGTTTGTCTCCTCCACTGTCACCCCGAGTGGGAAATGCGGAGCACGAGAGGCGAGACGGGGAAAAGAGAATATCGCGACTGCAGCTGATAACTCGTTAGCTCAGTGCAAACGCATCAAAAGTTTTCCAAAAGTGTTAATTAGTGTAAAGCCGATGATGGACAGCTGAACCCAAATGTCTGATGGCAGTGAAGCTAACACTGTTAGCTGTTAGCTTAATTAAAACCTACTTGACTGGTCTTTGGTGTGGTTGGGAGGGGGCAGCCTAACAGAGAGGAGAGATGATGGCGCTCAGTGGATGAATCAGCTGGTGGAAGCAGTAGATGAATAGATGGATCTCCTGGTGTTACCAAACATGTGCTGTGTTCTCCAGTGGAACGAGGACTATGAAAAGAAGGAGAAACTATGGAATAAAGTACTGTTGTCACAGCGATGACAACTCCGTCTAATTCTATTAATAACCATCATCTAGCACCCTGATTAAGTCACTAATCCTCTCTGCTCTCAGCTCCACTGATTAACGCAGCAGAAACACACGACGTCTGACGAACGTACATGTGCTGCTCGCAGTCGTCACACATGCTGAGGACAGACTGTAGGATCACAAGCCCGTGTGTGCAGTGCTGTGCCCGAGTTTAGAAGATGCTTCAAAGACAATGCCATGAATAGTTTTCAATTCATGAATCAACTTCATAAACGCTAAATCAAAACATTTGCTTTAGTAAGAAATTAAAAGTGAGTTCATTTTATTCGTCAGCACCTTTCAAGATAAACTCCACAAAGTGCGTCGCAGCAAAATACGAGAACATGAAAACAGAAGTGTTCAGCTTGTTTTTGAAGGATCCTCCACAGCTCTCAGGCTCAGAGGCAGAGCCTTCCAGAGTCTGAGGGCCACAGCAGCTAAAGCTCTGTCTCCTTTAGTTTTCAGCTTCATATGATGCACAGCCAGCAGGCCCCGATCACATGACCTCCAGGCTCCGATCACATGACCGCCAGGCCCCGATCACATGACCTCCAGGCCCCGATCACATGACCGCCAGGCCCCGATCACATGACCGCCAGGCCCCGATCACATGACCTCCAGGCCCCGATCACATGACCTCCAGGCCCCGATCACATGACCTCCAGGCCCTGCTGGGGACGCACAGATGTAAGAGTTTACTGATGTTTGCTGGTGCTTGTCCATGCAAAGTTCGAAAGGTCAGATTCTCTGTGGGTTCAGAAGCCTCGCTGCAGCATGTATTAATAACCTGTCCTGTTTGGCAGCACAAAATTATGGTCTGCATCTGTGTTGAGACAGACACATTTGCTTTGTCAAGCGGATCTGTAAAAATCCTCCTCTTGTTAGTCTTTTTTAAATTTACTTTAGTTATTTATTTTAATTACTGATATTGGTACAACACAGTTTAACTATACTGGAACTGACAGGCGGGAAGAAGTGATCCAAGTAGGAAACAAAGAAGGGAAAATGAGGTGGGGGCAGATAATCATCGGTCACCAACTGCTGCATCTGTAACAAAGCACCTGAAAGAGAACACCAAAACCAGAAACCAGCACACGATTGTGGTTTACTTGTTTATGTGTGTGTGAGTATGTGTGTTTGTCATGAAACATACTTGATAATGAGGGTTAGAGGCTGAAACAACACCCCAACAGAAACCCGAGACCCAGAAGACCCAGGCAATCCGCAGCACCCCAGGTCATAGGGGAAGACCCCAAAGAACCAGAGGCACCCGAACCCAGCAGAGGCCGGCCACCCCAGTGCTAGCAAAGGACAGCACACACATTTGTACTCTGATGGCTGCATCAGAGAGCCACTTATGGTTCAGCATCTGGAGGCAGATGATCAGCAGTGAGAAGCAGCCACAGGAGGACAAAGACCACTGTAGCATGTGTGTGTATGATGAGCTCATACAGTCACGGAGACACCAAGCTAGCTAGTATTATCTGATAAATCTGCAGTCTGCTACATCATCCAAATATGGTTCCAAAAAAATAACACACCTGTGACTAAAAAAAGCTATTGTTGAAGCAGAAAGCAGTGGGTGACATCACAGTGTATCCCACTGAGTGGGTTCAGCGAGTATAATTTCATTTGTTTAGTGTTTTTATGGAGAATTTTAGTTTTCCTTTATATATATATGTTTTCAAGTTTACAGCATAAAAGTACAATTGGAGAGATAAAAGAACAGAGAGATGAACTTATTATCCACAAATATTTGGACAGTATTTGTGGAAAAAAAGAGAAGACAAGGAAGAGGAAACAGAGGGCCTAGGATGCAAGGATGCAAAGATAGAGAAGGTAATAGGTGGAGAGATGTTTGATCCCACGAGAGGAGTAGAAATTGAGCAGGGAAGCAGCAGAAGTGGCAGCTCCTGCATCTGTCTGCCAGCACACACACACGTGCCGTCTATTAATGCTCCTGATTGGCTAAAAATATACAGCGTATTGACACCTACTGTGAATGAATGCATGTAGGCAAAAAAGGGTGCATTCAGGTTTATTTGTGTAAATATGTGTGTGTGTGTGTGTGTGTGTGTGTGCTCGCAGTGTGTGCAGGCTGGCAGATGGTCAGAGCTGAGTCTCTCTCCCCTGTGGGTCTGTCATCTCTCTCCATCCATCCCTTCCTCCCCACAGCTCCACCTCCAGGGCGCCGCGCCAGCATTAAGCCCCACCAGAACATCCCCCAGCTGGGCGCAGACCTCCGCCACCTCCTCCCCGCCTGGAGCCGAACCCGCAGAACATTTTCGGATAAAAATCTCAGCTTTTTTTTTTCTCCATTTGAATCGAACAGGTATCGAAGGTTAAAGCTGTCTATTAAACAGAAAGGATGTTTCACAGCACTGAAAGCAGCCAAACATTTTCAAATATCCACGGGCATCAGTCTGAAAGGAAAGCTGTTTTCTTTGATTCCTGGAGGATCTGATTCGTGACACGGACTTAAGATTTTCATTTTCACCGCTGAGCCGGGAGGTGAAAGGAGCTCAAGTGTCACATTCAGGGAGATTCAGCTGCTTATCGGGACCTTTTGTTGGACTGACACCCGTGAAGAATTACAATTTGTTTGGAACTATCAAAACTAAAATAAATACTTTTGTTTGTTTGTTTCTCAGTAGTGAGATGCTTGATGATTGAGATGCAGGTCATTTAGACTGTTTCTCAGCAGCACCACATCCGAGGTCGTCTTATGTAGACAGAAAAAAATGATATGTAGCTGCTGAAGGCCACAAACACACTAAAGACAACTGTTTGATGAGTCTCTAATGATGTTTACCAGTGATCCCGGCGCAAAAATAGTAATATGAATAAACATTCGTGTGTTCTGAGCCCAAACAGCTCTATTATTAACTAAACGGCCTCGACAGCACTCGCAGTGGCCGATCAGGGAGGCGAGAAGGAGGCCAACGACCAACTCGAATCAAAGCACAAGGCCAAACAAGCTCGGGGATGTAAGCATGCATTTCATGGAGCATGCACATGCATTACCTCCCACTCAGGTAATTTACAGGTAGATGCATACAGAGCATTTTTATCATTGTACCTCTGCTTTAATCTCAGCCTAATCCACCCGTGCTGGGCTTTGTGTAACCAGTGGTTTGTCCTTTTCTCAGGTTTTTCCTCTTTCAGCTGGGTTGGATTGTGTTTTTGAGCCTCCTTCATTCGCATCATCATCATCAGCATCATCATCATCTCCTCTTTGGCCCTGGTGCTCAAAGCTCCAGTCGTCATGAAACTGCTTGTCGGTCTAATTACTTCTGAGCCTCTGAAAACACGCTGTAAAAAGAGTTAAAGCTGAAAGTGTGTCTGTTATTAACATTTTTATTTGAGCGTGTTATTTATTTGTTGTTATCCTGTTTGGTGCTGTGTGGGTTGTTTCTCCTTCAGTGGCCCTTGAGTGTGGAATAAACACAGATTGATTTTGACTTTGATTTAAAATCCTCTGCAGCACTGTGGCTGCAGCAGCTTTTTCCCCTCTGCATTCTTTACAGCTGCCTTTATGTCCAAAATCTAATATTAATTTTCATAATCAAATGTAACCACTTTTTAAAATAATAAGTAAAGCATTCTAATTGAACCTGGGTGGACTGCAGTGCTGAAGTGACTCTCGCTCACTGCTGAATACTAAATGTCACTTCATTTCTTCACATTCAGAATGCACAGCGCATCACTACAAGTTATTATCCATCTCACTCTTGCTCCTCCACCCTGTACCTGTGGCACCGGGCTCTGACATCATCACACACGTTTGACACTTAAAGGACAGACGGGGGGAGGGAACATCCTTTAAATATAAATCCGATAACCGATTGGTCAGCTGATCCCAGTTTTTAATAAGATTACTGCATGATTCTGATCAGATACATTGTGTGTGTTTGTAGTGTTACATATAAAAGCTACAATATTGCTACCTTAATGTAAATGATTATAGGCGCATTCGGCGTGAATGATGGATGATAATCTGTGCCTGCATTATTTTTCTTCAAAAGCCAAGAAGCTTTTCTATTTTTCATCTTCTTTTCTCATCCGGTGAAGTGCGTCTCGGCTCTTTAGGAGATGAAAAATGAGTCGCGGCTTCTCCAAATATTTGTCCAGCACAGCAGCACCGTTACAGCTACTATCACTCCCACGCTATCAGCGCGAAGCTGGAAAAGCCCAAAACAAACATCTGTCATCTGCAGCCTTCGACGAACCAAATGTGTAACTTTATATAGATTTTACAGTTATAGTGTAACGCAGTGATGCGACAGTATATATTCTGTAGGGGTCGTGTTCTTCTTCAAACATACAGGACTTCAAAATGAGCTGCTATCAGCTGCTGCTGCCCTTCTTCACCTCCTGCTCAGAGTTATCATGTAGATCAGGGATGCCCAAATCCAGGCCTCGAGGGCCGGTGTCCTGCAGTTTTTGGATGCAACCCTGCTTCAACACAACTGAGTCAAACAATGAAGTCATTAGCAGGACTGTGGAGAACTGAACTGCACACTGAGGAGGTGATTCAGCCATTTGATTCAGGTGTGCTGCAGCAGAGTTGGATCCAAAAGCTGCAGGACACCGGCCCTCGAGGCCTGGATTTGGGCATCCCTGATGTAGATGAATAGTGCTCGCACATACAGTATCCTACATATATAATAAGCCCGTGGGTGTGCCGGGGGGGCTCAGTGGTAGAGCAGGCGACTGCATACGTGCAGGTTCGAGTCCCAGCCCGTCGCTCTCCACTGTCTGCAAAAAGCTGCTGAGGCCTAAAACACGTACAGAAATAAAACGGAGGCGGGTCGGTGCTGTAGAAAGTGCTGGACTTTAACAGGAGTTCTGGCTGCGTTGAAGACTTTTCTTCAGCTTTGCCTTTCACACTTCACTTCTAGGCACCATTTGGTTCCATTTGTAATTTTTTTATGAGGTTAGATTTCCTCCGTGCAGAAAGAAAGCTTCAGGAAATTGTAATTTATAAGCAATTTGCAGAACCAGTTACTGTATTTACTACAGTAACTGCAGAACAAGAGAAACCATATGAGTTACATTAAAGCCCCAGTTCTCAGACTGTCCTCCCACTGTGAGCATTTCTGTACTTAATTTTATACTTCAATATTCTGCTCATCCCTTCAATGAAATGAGGTACTTTCTAATACTTTGCCTAGAAGCTACTCTTCATGTGGCTGAAAGTAATACAGATAAATGCCGGAGAGAGAAGTCGAGGCCATCAACACGACAGGCGCCAGAGGAAGAACGAGGCCACTCGTTATGAAGAGCTTTTCTAAAGGTCCTCGTCAGGTTTGGCTTCACTTTACTGGACAGGACTTTTCCTTTCATGCCCAGTGGCCATCACTGTGTCACTGCAGACTGTGGTGCCATACTGGGATGGACTGAACCAGCAGCACTCATACAACAGCATGTTTAGATGATAAACACCTTCTGGCCAACGTAACTACAAGCATGACAGCTGATTTGGGCAACATTTGATCATTAAAAGTCTTCATATTAAAGAAACTTTTAATTCCTGAGCCAAGCCTTAAATTACAGTGGTGATGACTGACGTTCACATCCACCAATCAGAGAAGTGCCAGTGGGACCTGTCAGCCAGTCAGAAAAGTCTATTTGGTGCGAGTCAAACGCGCGCTGTGGGTGATGGCTGATTTCCTGGCTGACTGATGGTGTTTTGAATGACTGATGAGGTGCATGATGTGGCTGAGTGCACGTGTGTCCCTGAGGTGATAAACCGAACCCATCCTTGGTTTACAGGCTGAATATCAAATTGGCCTCGTCTCTGGCTTTTGTCACTTCATCCTTTTTATTTTCCTCTTCTTGCTTTTTTCCCCTTTTCATAATCTTTCTCGTGTCACATTTTCTTCCGTGCGCTTCGCTTCTGCCCTCTGCGACTTCCTGTTTGTGTCGACTTTCCCCTTTAATTCCACGTCACATTTGCTTTACTTCTACTTGACACCTTTCCTCTTGTGCCCCCTGGAGACACAGAGCTGCGTCAACAGGTTCAGCTGGATTATTAATGGACGTCTCTTTGTCTTCACGGCCACCTTGGAGAAGTTACCTGGAGTGCACACGATGATCGCAGCGATGGGGGATGCTGGAGAACTGCCAGCACACGGACAGAATCGCAGCCCGTTTTGCAAAAAGAACATTATACTTGATATTTCAACCCTGTTTGGCCAAGAAGAAGAAGAAAAATAACTAGAGCCTGATGCAACACCTTTCAAAGAAAAGCTAAGAACAAAACACAGCATAAGATGTGTAGAGGAATCAGCTGGCCTGTGGGCGCACACAAACAGCCTCGCAAGGACACCGGCTGAAAGAGACACGAATGCTTCTAAAAATAAGTCTGCTTTCTATTATCCTCTACTTTTACTACAGCAGGAGACGAGACCAAACTATAAATCTCAGGTCATCGATGTGAGTGTGTTCATTTTTATAACTGCTCCTAGGAAATCCATTACCTACCCACCTACCACAGCTCTGTGGGGAGGCCGTTCAATAGAGAAAGGCAGGGATTCAGAGGGGAGACTGAGGCAGCAGGGTGATGAATCACAGGGGAAGGTCTCCTCTGAAATACGCGGCTCTAAATCAAACTGTTAAACTCCGACACGACAAAAGAGGAATAGTGTGAAGATGGATTAGAAAGAAAAAGAGAACAAGACATAATAGATAGCGACTGTATCATTAGGTTCATGTTAAGTTAAATCACAGTGTCACTGCAGTTTCATTTGTCAGAACTAAGACCTAAAACGCTTTCATTTAGTCTTTACTGCGGACACTTGGCTGACACTTGTAACCAAATCGAGCTACAACGTCTCAGTAATGAAGCGACGTCAAGCTCAGCCATGAAAACGGCGACTGGACTTTAAAGTTTCTCCGAGACGTTTCACCTCCCATCTGAAAAGCTTCAAGTTCCACATACAATCATACAGTGATTTACATCATCGCCCGTTATGACCAAGGTCAAGTCTGCCTACAGGAGACACCGGAAATTCTTCACTTAGCTCGTCGCGTCAGAGTGGTTTGAGGTGAAGAGCAGGGGAGCGACAGGAGCAGGTTTGATGCTGCAGGACACGAGTCACAGCATGAAACACACCCGAGCTGGATGTGAGATCCGTGTGTTTAGCTAACTTTGCTAAACTATTCTTTTCTAATGCATGAATTTAGTTGTTCACTCCTCCCAAAAAGTTAAATTAAAGAGGATAAATTGCTGGAGTCACAGTTTCATCCGCTGCTTAAGCCCTTCACTTTACAAAGGTGAACTTAAACCCAACAGTGTTTGAGACATTGTTTGGTTACTTCTACTTTTTTAATTGACCTCAGAGTAAATGACAGGTCAGCGTCTTACATGTGGATGTCTGCAGCAATCACAGTGAGCTCTCCGAGGTCCCTCTGCTATCACTTTTACCCGGCGACAGCCAGCAACCACCTGCTAACAGGTTGGGGAACGGTTTGCCTGACCAGAGGTTCAAAGGTGACTGCCAACTGTGGGAGTCAGGAGGTCCGTCAACAATCAAAATTATTACAGATATCTGAACTTTCAATCAATTTTCAAAAAGTTTAATTTGGTAATTTGGTGTAAAATAACCACTTAGAACCAACAGACAGATGCGAACGGGGATCTTGTACTGTTTTTAATCATTAAATGTCAGCTGTGCTGCATTATTGGAGCAGATTCGCTTTCACCAACTTGGCAGGCTAATAAGATCATCTGATAAATACCAATTGACCAGGGTAATATGTTACTAATTTAACACAGTACAAAGAGGCCAAAACAAGGTCCAAATATACCATTTATTATTGGACAATAAAGCAATTGTGTTGCTTCGACAGAGAGGATCCTCGTCTGCAGGGCCAAACCAAGAACCACTGAACACTGTGGAAAAAAACACTTTTTATTCTTCCAGCTGTTTTATTCTTAATAAGACTTTGAGCACTGAATTCTTTCTTACCGTGAAAACAAGTGGCTCAAACTGTACTGTTAAGTAAAGTATGTCAATTAAAGTTAATATAGCACTTTTCACAAAGTGTTGCACAACAATTAAAGTAGAATAAAACAGCTAAAAACATATCCATAACATACAATAAGAAAGGATCGTGATCAGAG
>VOQJ01020424.1:7970-20001 GCA_015052665.1 Apistogramma diplotaenia | reverse complement strand
TAATTCCAATTAAATTAATAATCGCATTTTTCCCAAGGGGTGGCACACAATTAAAGTAGAATAAAACAGCTAAAAACATATCCATAACATACAATAAGAAAGGAAGGTGATCAGAGAGCCTGAATAAACAGAAGGATTTTGAACAGTTTTTATCGGTTTGCAGAGTCGGCAGCACTGAGCCTCGGTGCCACAGACCGAAAAGCTCCCGAGTCTCCCTTTTTTACGAGGGACAGCTAATAGATTGTGAGCTTGTGAGTGAAGACAGTGAGCAGCAACAAAAATCTGACATATATAGTTTGGAGCTCCATTCACTGCTGTGCACGTAAATATGAGCCTTTGAAAGAATCCTGAAATAAACTGGGAGCTAATGTAAAGAGCATGAAATGGGGGTAATGTGAGCCTGCTTGCTGGAGTACGCAGAGGTCTGACTGCAGCATTTGAGATGATTTATCTAAGATGGTAAACAGGGCATTATAATAATCTAGGCCTGATGACACAAATGCATGAACAGTTTTCTCCAAATCAGAGGAGGCGAATGTTTCTTTAATGAAACACGAGATACGTTTTATACATGAATCAAAGCCCAGAATGAAACATCACACCGAGATTACAACACTGATATTCGCAGATGAGCAAAAGGCATCAATCGCTTGAGCGATGAGCTACAATCATGGTCTCAGGCTTGTTGGAGATTAAACCGGGCAGTTATTCGAGAGCCAGGCACTAATCCGGGATAAAGAGTCATCCCGGGTGGACAGCCTGTCCAGGTGGTGAGGCTTTAAAGACACGTCCAGCTGAAAATAAAGAAAATAATAATGCACCCAGGTTTGAACCTAGTGCAGAACGTGCACGCTCTCACACACAAATATATATATAATAATAGCAGCCAAAGCCTATTAAGATATCATGGTCAGTGTTATCAGAGGCAGCACTGAGGTCAAGCAATATGAGCACGGAACAATTCCCTGCATCTGATGCCATTAAAGATCATCGTAGACCTTTAAAGGAGCAGCTTCAGTGGAGTGCCACTGCTGAAGTCTCCAACATGCATATTAAATGATTTTTGACTAATGATTTGTTAATTTATGGAAATTTTGAACTTGGCAAATAATTGCTCAGAGAACCGGCATCAAGATTAGGCTTTTTAAGCAATGCAATTACTGCCTCAGCGAGCTCTTAATGACAGACAGCAACAAAGCACCAGTGCTTTCTGGAGGACGTGAAGAGGCCAAATCTCCACTGTGGACGATGAGGTTCCTCCTCATCCATGCTGTCGAAGTCATTCAGTGCAAATGGGGCGAACGAGGCAAATGGCTCAGAGTACTGAGGGGAGGAACACAAGCCTTTCAACAGGAAGACCATGAGTTTGATTATTTAAGCAGAGTGAGTCAGAAGCAGCAGAGCCAGCGGTGTTCATTTAAAGAATTAGCTCAACTTTATCATCAGAAGAGTCTGCAGAATTAAAGAGAAGACTATTCAGAAAGTCACCAAGAAAGCACCTGTGAAAAATACAGTCAAGAAGAAGACAGAACTAAAAGAAAATTATAGTCAGACATTTATATTTATGGGAAATGGTGACACCACAGGTGAAGTCCAAAGATTCATCCTGAATGATGCTAAAATGACCCATAATGTGAAGGTCCCCAACAATGATGATCCCGCATGATTCAACAGACTCTGGTCCACAAATATCAATCAAATACAATCCTGTAACAGGTCATATTTAAATAATGAGGTTCCTGGCTTGAAATGAGACTTCTCATAATATAAATAATCGATGTTAAAGTCTGTAGAAAAGAGGCTTCTTAGTTCTGTTTGGATCTAAACCTTGAATCTCCTGATTAAAAGTGATTAAATATGTTTTAAAAATCATATTTATGAAATGGTGCCAGCTGAGACTTTGCCCAAAGAAGCAAAGCTTGTGCGATGAAGGTGGAGGAGTGCTGCTGCTGCTGAGGGCGCACTGATGAACCGAGAGGTCAGAGACCCCCTCAGAAACAGCAGCACAGCAGACGAGCTGGACATTATCATGAAAATGAGATATTTGCATTGACAGGGGAAAGACAGCCCCCATAATAATAATAATAATAACATTCGTAATAATAATAATTATCACAATAACCGGAGTTGTTTGTATGCGGCTGTTTGCAGCCCTGTTGTGAATAACCAAAGATGGAATCAGTGGGAAACATGATGACGATGAATTTGTTTTCCAGCTGCACAGAAATAAACAATGTTCCCTTCTAATTCAGCTCAGAGCAAGCAGGGCCCTGCAGTTTGCTTTATTAATACTTTCATGCTTTCATTTTAAATGCAAACATGTAAAACTGCTCTTACGCCGTCTGTGGAGCTGTTGGGCATAAGAACTGGTTTCCCTGAATACACGAAGGAAAACACACGAGCTTTGAAAAGACAGAATGTCTGACATGGAAAAACACTGAAGCTCAGGTCTCGGTCGGCGGGCTTCCACTGCACAGAACCTCCCTGTTTTCCTTGTTCTGACCCGTTCTCACGTCCAAGTCGTCACACAATAACACTTGTCCAGGACCTGCTGGTTTACACTGCAGTGTGCGGTGTTTAAATGTGCGGAGCAGCAAAGTCGTCTGCTGTCGCTCGATGCAGACGGGACGTCTCCTTTCTGCGTCGGGCTAAAACATTTAAAAACCTGGCATCCCAACACATGAGCGTGGGTACATGCATGTTCTTCAGATGCAATAAAATAATGATAATACTAATAATATTAAACAGCTTTACCGTGATCATTTGCTTCTCATGCTGCACTCGTGTAAGTGATCAGCAAACGTGGGCAGTGGGCTGAGAAACATCCTGAGTCAGTAATCATGAGTGCGAGCCATCGATTTGAAGAGCAGATTGGGGTCAACAGCCACAGCAGCACGTCGGTGGAGTGAAGGGAGCTGCGTTAGAGGCCTCGGAGGGGCAGTGCAGTAGATTAACTGTGGAGACGTGTTACTACTGAGTTTGCATCTGTGCTACGAGAGCTTGAAAAGTTCATCAATAACACAAATTGATTGTCCGGGAAGATTCCACTGAATCTCACAGATTTCTAACCGGCTCTTAATTAGAGGTTGACCAAAGTAATATAACTGGAATTAACACTTAGTTCTCTTATTATTCTGATTGGAAATATTGTTCTTTTTAGTTGAGCATGAAGTGCTAATTTCTGAATTGCAGAAATGTAATAACAGTTAAGATAAACCACAGGAATCTAACGGGCACAGCCAGTTTAGTTCACGGTGTTCATGGGGCGACAGAAAGCAAAATGTGGACTAGCAAGAATGCGAGCGGGGAGAGGAAAAGGGAAGCTCAAAGGACAATGTTGGACCTGGACCTGTGAGATCATGCTGACACCGTGATATTCAAACAAAGGGAGAGCTTTGAGCAGCTGATCGGATCAATAAAACATCTGGATTATACGGTTTGTTGTTTGTTGCTCATTTATATGCAAAAAGAATTATCCTCTGTCTATTAGATAGACTTCTGCATTAGTCCTTCGTAACCAGAAATCCCTTCTGAACCCTTCGGTGTAACATCGGACTAACCTGAGGTGCAGCGATTCACGAAGCTTCAGAGGTGATTTCCAGTTACATACAGTATGTAGCAACATAAGTACTCATCATATAAGGCTGGGAAGAGCCGAGAATGCTGTTTTATTACCTGCTGTAAAAGTAACATCAGTGTGAAAGCCCGTGACTTTTAGTTTGAAAGTTCTGAATAAAAGCAGCAGAGGAGGGGGCTGCCTCGGAGAGAGAGCCGCCACTCCTTTGCTCAGCTGAGGACGTCCTCCGGTCGGAGCGGAGTGGGCCGGTGGGGTCAGCTGGGCAAAGAGGAGGCCGGTTAGCTCCCTTGCTAGCAAGAAAAATGCCATTGCAGTGTTGTTCATGTTTGATTTAAAAGATGATGCCAAGAATCCATCAGTACTGTAGACCCGAAGTCTCATTCAAGCCTAACTGGTCACCACCACTCAATTAGCAAGTGGGTGCGACAATTAGCGTTTAACATCAGCAAGCTACCCCCATACCGCTAAACACACCAAGCATATATATATATATATATATATATATATAGTCAAGGCCCCTGAAAGAGCAGGGACGCAGTTACATAAATCGTGATTTGATTTTCAATAAAGAGGAAACATTGAAAGTTTCATCCATGTTAATAAAGGCGGGTTTATCAAAAGTCACTGTGTTGCTTTATCTGAAAAGCTTTTGTAAGAGGATAAACAAATGCCGCCGAAGCACTAACAACACAAAAGCTATTTGAATCATGGACCTACACAACATGCCTCTAAAGGCACAACTGACATTTGTCTGACATTTAATCCAGAGCAACTTTCCACTTAGGCCAAAACACACTATGAGGTAAAAGAAAAAAAAAGAAATGACATTCTCCAATACTGTGAGCCAGACAGCCAGCGCTGCTGCAGAGAGGATCAGGAGGGCCGCGGCTCCCAAAATATTCTTGTAATATTACAAACTGAAGTGCAGCAATAAAGCTTAAGAGAGAAAAAGGTCAAAAAGATTGTCTTTTCACAAATCAAGACACATTTTTATGAGAGAACATGGAGCTGGGTAATAGTGAAGACAGGGCTGGATGAGAGCGCGCCGCTGTCAAATTTACACCGTGGAGATAATGAGAGCAGTGTTAGGCCAGTGTATCAGGCAGACAATGGAGGTTTATTTAATATCAGCCTGTCACAGCTCTGCAGGTGATCGAGTTTCCTCTCCGACAGCAAGTTTAGAAACTTTAAACACACTGACAGTGATTATCTTTTCAAATCCCGCCTTCTCATTTGAAACAATCTTCAGTTAAGGCTGCATTACGGTTAAAGGCTGTGAAGTGGCAAAAACCTAACACCCAACGTCACACGTGCAGTGATCATGCAGTCTTGTGCTGTGTTCATGGTCCTCATGTATTTTACGTGACTGTGTTCCATAAACCTCTCTGTTCTTTACTCGCCACTGTGTAACTCGGTGCATGTGGTGTTTGGAGCTCTGCAGGAAGTGCACAGCACGAGTACGAGAGCTCGTCTTCAATGACGAGCGCGCAGAAGAATTTGAGCCGTTGATTTATTAGAAATATCAGAAACATGCAGAGATACTGTATGTGGATATGGTGCAAACAACTGTTTGAGTTCAGGCCTGTAAATGGATACTTGTTTCTGTAGTATAACACCAGACGATATTAGCTGATGAAAACATGAAATATTCACATTTTGCTCGAGATGGTCTGAAGCAAGTCTTCACCAGAGTGAGCTGAGGTCTGAAAACATGCGTCCTCTCCCAGAATACTAATGCTTTTTAATTCAGGCCCTTTAGAAAACTATCCTTCAGAATTATTTTGGACTTAATGCAGTCCATTTTCAAAGGGCTAAAAAATACTCTCAGTGCTCAGCACTGGTGGGAGTACATGGCAATTGAGAGTAATGAGAAAAATAAATTACCCCTGTGAGCAGAGGTTATGGTGTACTCACATCCTCATCAATATTTATACATTGCAGTCCACTTATTAATTCACAAAACCTACATGGTTCGATTATTAGTGAATAGGAGCCTTGGGTTTTTGAATGTAAGATATTTTTGTGTGTGTGTGAATGTGTGTGTTTCTGCAGCCTGGTTCACAATGTGCTCTCATGATGACCGGTTCGTTTTTGTGCTGATGTGAAGAGGAGGACTGAACCTCAGCACTCGGTGACCCCACTGTGAAACTTTACCCACTTACAGCTGACTGCAGGAGGGGCGAGATTTCACAAACTGGTTGCATCCTGTTACAGTCGCACACTCCAGTTCACTGTGGCACACACACGTAAAGGCCGACTGAAAGGCTTGGTGTGATTTTGTACAGCCACGACAATGAGACTGAAATCACCTGAAGTCAGAGATGCTTTGTAGAGGTGTGGCCCACTCGCTATAATCCACGTGTGATTATTATTAAATTGCATTAAATAAAGTTTTGTTGGAAGTCAAACAGCTCTGAAAGCAGAAGCAGCAAGGCAGCTTGTACTAAGTCCATGGTGAGAGTCTGTTACCTGCACCTGGATACAACGTAGAAAACGGATACAAGGAGGGGGTGCAATGTTTTCTGGTAAGAAGGTAGAAGAAGAATGAATCGTTGCACAGAAGAGGTGGAAGCTGAAGGTGCAGAATGAGGATCTGCCTCCTCTGATGATGCCGGCTGGTCAATGATGGTACATTCGTGTGAGAAACAGACGATTCAGACACCTGAATTTCTGCCTGCAGGTGTAAGCGTACGTGCGGCGTGTCTGACGTGTGCGTGTTGGTCCTCCCACACTCCACCGATCACTGGACAAGTTTCCAATATTGGACTCTCTGGGATTATTGATCGCAGCTCCTTTCTCTCTCATCCTTCTTCCTACCTTCCATGTTTCAGCTGTCATGCAAATCTCCTTTATTCTGTCCACCTGCCGTCCTCCACTCTTTCTCCTCTTTCATTCGCTCTCTGACCAGCTTTTACAACTTCTTATCATCTCTTTTCTGTAGTAAATCTACTGTTGCAGTACTTGAGACCGGTCTCGGTCTTGAACACGGAGGATCTTATTTCACGATGAGTCAAGACCAAGACAACTGTTGAAATATCACTAAATTGCCAGAATATTGTCCAATTTATCTGTTAGCATCTTTCATTTTATTGGATGCAAAATGTTCTAATTCAAATCCAAGCAATAACGTGACTTCTGTCACCGCCACCGCCTGTCACATGCGCGTGGCACAGTTACATTCATCTTATTATTTGTACATATTTCAACGAGTTATACACCCTTCCCACAGTCCTATAACCTTCCCCACTCTCTTAATACAACTTGAATGATGAAGATGATGAATTATGCAGCTGTGCAGTACTGATGGTGATGAAGGTGATGCAGATGAGATGAAGGTGCTGCACAGAAGAGCATCACAGCTCTGCTGAAGCCTCCTCGTCATCAGGCGGTGCAGCATCTTCGCCCTCGGCCGTTAAAGTTTGTATTGTAGACTTTCTCTTTTTGACTCTGTGAAACAGTAAAGCAGTCCTGTGGCTAAATGTTACATTCCTTCAGTGGTTCTTGCAGGTTACTCCAGCCCTTAGAATTAACAGGTCCCAGAGGCCAATTCTTTCCCAGGCCACTAAATTACAAGCTGGCCAATTACCAAAATCAAGGATCATAGAGGGGAACTGCTGGCAGTGGGTGCGGCTCATCAATTTCAATTGACCTGCAAGGCCACTGAGGCAGGTATTTTGTCAGAGGTAGTAGGAGCTACTGTAGGCTTGAAACATTAACTGCATTAAGAGATGGCCCCTGGAATCAGAAAGTTGGCCCAGACTTCCTGCACAGGAGTAACCGGCTGATCCACAGCCTCCAGTAACACTGTCAGAAATCTTGGAGTCATCTTTGACCAGGATATGTCCTTCAATGTAAATATTAAACTAAAAATATGTAGGACTGCTTTCTTGTATTTTCACAGTGTCTCTAAAATCAGAAGCATCCCGTCTGAGAGTGATGCTGAAAAACTAGCTCATGCATTTATTACTTCCAGGTAGGACTATTATAATTGACTAATGTCTGTCCTAAAAAACCTCCATGAAAGCCTCCAGATGATCCAAAATACTGCAGGGAGACTAGTGAAGGGGGCCAGAAAGAACGAGCATATTTCTCCCACTCTGGCTTCTCCTCATTGGCTCCCTGTTAAATCTTCTCCAGTCTGAGATCACGTTGCTCTCAGACTGGAGGCTCCTAACATAGTTAAAGAGTAGAATGGGAGGCAGAGCCTTCAGCTTTAGAGAAATAAAACAGAGCTGGACTGAACTGAATGAACCTTTTTGGTCGGCTGCATGTCTGAAGTCTCGTTTTTCCCGTCTGGTATGAAGAGAAAAGCAGCCACAGTGATGAAACCAATGTCTGGTTTCCCTTCATGGACCAGCATTTACTTCGTTTCTAGTCTTATTAACCATTTCAGCCCATTCATGCATGCACCACTTCACACACACACGCATGCACACACGCTGGCAGATGCATTCGGAATAATGTGTATCTGTAATAATTCAGTCTTTCTCCATCCACCAAGCTTCCCAATAGCAGATGGCCCACCCCGATGTAACCCCACAAAGTTTCTACTGAAGCTGCAGTTCATTCTGAAAATGAATCACCTTATGAACTAAATTATATTCTAGTCCAAAGTTGACTTATTTGGTCCACTTAGTGAAATAATGAGCGACCATCGACAGCAGCTGCCGCTCACTCAGGCAGTTAACAGAGTCGAAAAGTCAAAACCTTTTCTTCTGGGTCAGAATCCTGATAAACACAGCGACAGCCGCATAAGAAGCTCTCACCTCCTGTCAGACAGACCATCATGCAATATGTTATACAATCGACATTAAAATAGAACATAAAGCTATAAAAGATATTAATTCCACAACCTCAGGGTTTTTTTACTTATCGCTGTAATAGCAGCCCTGTGACAGTTAATTGGAGCTCTTCTGACACACTTAAATTGGTGTCAATTTTACTAAAAATACATAAATATTGTGTTGCAGCTCCCTAACAGGAGCTCGTATTCTTCTCATTTTCACATCTTTGAATTTACCAAATTACGTTTATTTATGAACCGATTTCAGCTTCAGAGCTTCGACTCTCCGTCAAGCTCCAACTTCAGTGAGAATCTTTGCCTCACAATTTCTATGTTCTTCCAATATTGATGGTATACATTGATTTTTCTTATTTATTTTTGTCCTGGTGAGGCTTGAATCTGTTCTCAACACAGTGGACCAACCTCACTTGTCCCCTCAGCACCTAAATCTCTCCAAAGCCGGAGTGAAGCCTGAACTTCTCAGCGTGTTGAGGGTATTGGAAGCAGCATGGCATTGCTTCTTTGCAATTCTCTTTTTCTGCTGGAGCCCAGATGGAGACTGAGCCCAAATCAAATACCCACTCTCCCTCAGGTGGGGAGAGGGGGTCTGGTGCTGTTAGATTAGATGTAGCTGTGTCAATAATACAGAACTCACATTGGCATTCACCAGGAAAATAAATCTGCTCACCCGCTGCAGGTGATAGCAACGGTCAATGAAGTATTGCAGGGCCACATATATTCTTTTAATAAAACATCTTATAAAACTGATTTTGAACACAAAAAAAGTGGCTGAAAATACGTAAAATTCTTCTATCATATCAACATATCAACCATATAATATTCAGACAAAGACATAGGAAGGAAAAGAGAGATTTGGTATAAAAGAAAAAGAGATGAAATAAAGACAGAGCCATAGATTCAGATCAAGGTGCCCTCGAGGGGATTCAAGAAAGTGAAAAAATAAAGGAATAAAAAGGGTTGCTAGCAAAAAAATATAAGAAGAGCAAAAAAACAGGGTGAAGAAAAACATCCCGTCGCCTTCGTGTATTAGATAGCGACAAGAAGGAGCGAATGAAAATCTCAGGGCGTTCGTTTCAGAAATAGAAAACAGCATGGCGACAAGTACGTGTGTTACGGGAGAGGATAATGGAAGCCATAATGAGGAAGGAAGGAGGAAGACAAAGGCAGGGACAGGCTCCCTTTGTTTTGATGTTGAAATCTGCAAGATTTGGTTCACCCTGCTCAAAAATATTTGAACTTCAAAATCCACCACTTATGTTTTTTTTAACCACGACCTCATCACGACTTCAAAAGAATCCAAGCACTGCTCGTAGACACGTTTAAGTCTTACATTTGAGCAGATGATGTCAGAGCATTATTTAAACATTATCTCCTGATTTGTATTGATGAGTGAAACTAATTAAGAAGTACGTCAGCAGTAATGTTGATTGGAACGAGTTCAATCTCAACATTGAAAAATTGGAAAGCTGTCCAGTGTCCAAAACATCTTCTTTGCAGAAATCAGGAAAAAAAGAATAAATAACACAACCTAGTTAAGATTTCACATTTCTGTTATTCATGCCATGTTAAATTTAGGAGCCTTTTTTAATACCATGAATTCAAACTTGCATGAACAAAGAGGAGTTATTATAAGCACACATAGATTTAAAACTCCTTGAACCTTTGTGAAGCAGCTTAACCACCATGAATAATTGTAGACAACCTGAATCAAAGCATCAAAGCAGCAAAATTATTGACTGCTTATTCAAAAACATAATAAATAAAGTTTAAAAAAAGAATCAAGAGATGACTGCTATTGTAAAGTGGTTTTCCATATAAAAAATAGCTGAAATAAAAAAGACAAATGACTAAAATAATATTTTCTGGCATTTAATCTGTGAAAATCTTCCAGAAATCCTCAGTGCTCAAACCTAAAATGATAATGTGATGCTTCAAGGATCCTGACAAGCTATTCCAGACTTGATTTTCCATTGCACAATGGAGTCAGAGGTCAGGATCACCCAGAGAATAAGACACCAGGTTGGAATCTGAAGTCAAGGATAATGCAGCTGGGTGGATTGCACCAAATCATCCTGCTTAAGGAGGCTTGTCGCGGCATCACCCTGCTGCTAGGAGCTGTCAGCACAACTACCCGGGTCTGAGATTTGTAACAGCTATGACTGAAAGCACACAGATACTGACAATGCCCCGAGACAAAGGAACACTACAAATGTGAATCCAAATGTCACCAGTCAGGAGCTATGTTTTCTTCAGGCTTCAGGTATAACAATAGTGCACCGTGGCCCCTGAGGTTGGTTTCATTTCTCAGGTTTACTTTTGAATGTCGGTTTCATGGTTTTATTGCTGATTTAGCGTTTGAAGGTCTTCATTTTTGTTTTGTTAACATTTCCATTTCTTTTTTGATTTATTTAATATTCTAGGAGACCGAGTTTCATTTCTTGTGATAATATATTGAGTCTTTTCTGTATTTACTTTAAACTTATTCAAATGATGAGTTTCAGTTTTGCAATCATGAGCTTTGCTTCATGTCTTAGTTTTTATTGCTGGTTTCCCCTTCTGTTCATGTGGATGTGGTCTCTGCACTTAATGCCTTATGCTTGTTTCCTGTTTTACTTTGAAGTGCTGTTCTCATTCATATCCTTTTAAGACATTCATTTATTTCAGCTGTTTTCCTCCTGTTTGTTAGTCTCCAGTGATGATAGCTAGCTAGCTAGCTAGCTAGCCACACAGACAGATAGATGGATAGATAATTTTCTTGCCTCCCCTTTGCCAAGAAGTATGGTTGCTTTCCCTCATGTGTTGCTTTGTTGCTTGAGTTATTTTGTGTTCAAACATCTCGCACATCATTGCATTCCAGCATACAGCACCTTATTTACATTTCATGCTCAGTTTACATGCTGCTAACACAGCATTTCATAAAGAAGTCAGACTCCACTGTACTCAGCCAAAACGACTCAACCAAATATCAAACAATGCCGCATAAAAAATAGTAATTTCACTGAATTACTAACTTAACTAATCCGAACAATTCCAGTAACGTTGGGCTGTTGCATAACATGTTGTGCAGAAATGTAAATGTGTGTCTCGTGTGCTATGATACGCTGATGACGCTGTAGTTTTTTTCTGAGTTTGAGTCCGGTGATGGTGCTGCGGGAAAAAGCCTGGAGCTGAAATGAGGAGGTGCTGATGAAGGGCAACTCGCCAGAGAGGGCAAAGATAGCAAGATAACTAAATGGATAGATGCAAGGATGGTAATGAAAGAGAGAGAGTGAAAAATGGCAAAGAGAAGGGACAGCAGGGGAGGGATTGTGGGAATAATACTGGTCTGTTCCACTCAATATTTTAACAGATGGCACCCTCTCATACACACTCTATACACACAGACATGTTCTGTCTCTGACACGTGCACATGAATACACTCAAGCTGTGCTCACCAAAATAAGCAAACATGCACGCACACACACACTGACTGGCTGGAAAACTGGGCTAGAAGATGGACAGCGAGGGCGTGTGTGTGTGTGTGCGTGTGTGTGTGTGTGGGTGCACATGCAGTTTTTTTTTTTTTTTTGGGGGGTTTGTTTCTGGGTGTTTTTTTGTGATTGATTCCCTGGGTGGAAATGTCTCTGCACATTTTTGTGTGTTTGTGTGTG
>VOQJ01020422.1:0-10234 GCA_015052665.1 Apistogramma diplotaenia | reverse complement strand
TTCATCCGTCCATCCACCCGTCCGTCCATCCATCCATTCATCCATCCATCCATCCGTCCATCCATCCATTCATCCATCCGTCCATCCATCCATCCATCCATCCATCCATCCATCCATCCGTCCATCCATCCATCCATCCGTCCGTCCGTCCATTCATCCGTCTGTCCGTCCGTCCGTCCATCCATCCATCCATCCATCCATCCATTCATCCATCCGTCCGTCCGTCCGTCCATCCATCCATCCATCCATCCATCCATCCATCCATCCATCCATCCATCCGTCCATCCATCCGTCCGTCCATCCATCCATCCATCCATCCGTCCGTCCGTCCATCCATCCATCCGTCCATCCATCCATCCGTCCGTCCATCCGTCCATCCATCCGTCCATCCATCCGTCCATCCATCCATCCATCCATCCATCCGTCCATCCATCCGTCCGTCCGTCCATCCGTCCGTCCGTCCGTCCGTCCATCCGTCCGTCCGTCCATCCGTCCGTCCATCTATCCGTCCGTCCATCCATCCGTCCGTCCGTCCATCCATCCAGACATCCATCCATCCATCCATCCGTCCATCTATCCGTCCGTCCGTCCGTCCGTCCATCCAGCCATCCTCTTAACCACTTATCCAGCTTGAAGACAAGTAAACTCCACAAAGAAAGCTGACCAGCCTGTTAGACCCCAGAATGGCAACAGTGCTAACTACTACGCCACCAAGCCATGGCTAAAGAAAGTTTATTTCAGTGTTAGGGTTAGGGAGGTCCAAAGAGGCTCAAATTTATATTTAATGTGAGAAAGAGACTTGATTACTGAATTCAGCCTAAATTTTCAAATGCTTCTAGAACCAAACTCCATCGCACATAACAGGCTCTGCAAGTTTTTATTGAGCGGTTCTATTTTTATGAACCATACAGTGCTTGAAACACTCAAGTGGTTCCTGATTCAAGATGACAGTCTCACTGATATATTTTCAGATACATTAATTTTAACTGTCTTTATTGCTTAAAAGACTTATTTCTGTGTTGTACTTCAAATGACTCACTAAGACTCTCTGTTCAGCTCCTCTGATGGTTTCATTTGCTCTGAGGAAATTGATAAAAAGCTTTTACACTTCACATTAGTTCCCTGTCCTCTATTTTTTTGTTGTTGAGCACAAACAGTCAGAAATGTTGCTTGTCAATGTCCCAAACCTTAATATTTATAAATAAGTGAATTGTACCATCTATTTTAGTGTAAAAACAAACGAATCAGCCAAAGAGTCAAGCTTTATACATCTACAATAACAGTCCTGAGAATAATTCTCAAGGCAAAACTAAATGTATATATATATATATACACATGTATATGGCACATATGTAAATACGTTTGTAGGGCCATTATATTAAGTTTAGTAAACGTACTGAGTTAAGTGGTTAGTAAATCAAACCATGACAGCTAGCTGTGACACTAGAAGCCCAGTTTTTAATACAGAGGTCTCAAATTTTCCCTTTTGATTTTAAGACACCAGATTCTGACTGCACCACAGAGAGGCTCCACCATGAGAAGCTTTTCACCACTTCAATGAGCAATCCCTCCAGATTCACCATATCATTTTAAGGATATTTCTGTGCTTAAAGCCTTAGAAAATGCTCACAGGCCCTGCTGTCAGCACATGTTGATATTCACTATTGTGGGTTTTGATTTCAATCCGTGTGTGTGTGTGTGTGTGTGTGTGTGTGTGTGTGTGTGTGTGTAGAGCATATCATAGAGGGTTTTCTAAATATTTCTCTTTATGCCATCCTAAGCACATCTCCTTATTTATAGCATGTTTCATGCAGTATAGTCTCACAGACCACAAAGACCTGCTGACATTGTTTAATGACAGAATATCTGTAACAACTCTCTTCACTGAAGAATCTGAATTTTTATGCTGTTTTTTATCCTCAACAAATATATAAACTAGTGTTACTGTTAAATTTGCAGCCATCTGATTCAATGAGAACAAGTAAATTTGCTAAATATTGTGATTTTGTTTTGTCTTGTGCATTAGTTGTGATAGCTTGAAAGAATTATCCTGAGTGACTTTTTTATGCCATTTCAAATATGTAACACAGAGGATCGGCAGTTGTGATTTGTTTTGTCCTTTCCTGACACTTGTGACTCTGTGCAAACACCATTTCCAAAATTAGTAATACAGGCACTTAGGATTGTTCTAATTTGCAAAGTTTGCTTTCCGAAAGTGAAAAATAAATAAAAAATATTTAATGTGCCATAAGTTAAAGTATGCAGATAAACATGTGCAGTGATTTCCACTGTACATATGACAGTAAAACTTCTACACTAATTAATCGAAACTGAGAAGGTGTGGGTGGGGCTCTAATGCACCGCCTTCTTTCCGGTACTCTGATTTCCTCCCACAGTCCAAAGACATGCAGTCAGTGGGGTTGCGTTAAGTGGTGATCCTAAACTGCCCACAGGTGTGATTGTGAGTCTGGCTGGCAACCTGTCAGTATTATGATTTTATTGATTATTATATGATTATTCATGCATCAGTCAATAGACCTGTATACTCTTGCAGGTAATTTTGATATTGATGGGTTAAATTTTGTATTATTAATCTGAAGTTGCCAAGTAACTGTTACCAACCAACTCCTTCTCAAAGGTTTGTTTTCAGATACTTAAATTCTGTAGTTATGGTGAAAACCAAGCTACCAAGATGATAGTAGCCAGGCTTCGAGCCAGAAAGAATTTTCAGCACGGCGCGTGGGTGCAGGGTGTTAGCATTGGTATGCTAATGCTAACGCTAACCGCTGAGCCGGTGAAATCCTCAGCCCGGCGCAACGCCGGCCGATCAACCGCTGACTAGCAGCCTGGTAGCTATGCAAAGCGACCATATTCATATTAAAAAAACTCCTATTGATAGTCTGTAATGTGGTTGGTGTTTTGAATACTGACCAAGAAAAGTCTGCATAAAGTTTGACCTGATCCTGTATGAGGGGAAGGTGGTATTTCTAACACTGCAGTAAATAACTTTGATAATGATTATTTTCTCTCAGTGTTACTAAATGATACTCTATTGATTTTTTTAATGCACAACACAGACACACAATTAAAGGAGCCCTACACATAAATAGATCCAGACACGTGAAAAAGGGCTAAGGAACAGACAGACAGAATCAGTCTGAGAGAAAGGCACCACAAACTTCAAACTATCACAGATGCACACATCCTCCTGGATAGCTTTCACTTATCTGAACAAACGCACACAAACACATACACACACACACGCACGCAGGCACAAAGTGTCCTGAACTGGATAGTGATTCAAACATCCAATTTGCTGGGCAGATTACCCAGGAGGCCCCGATGTTTGCCACCTCAGAGGGAGTGGGAGGTGACTCATCGGGAAGATGCTAATATGAGTTTTACCTGCACACACACACAGACACACACACACACACAGACACACACAGACACACACACACACACACACACACAAATGTGGCCAGTAAATATTAATTCTCAACAGAAGCACACAGCAACTGGCAACTTAATTACACTCATTTCACTGTGATTGTCTCCCACAGGAGTACAGAAACACAGACTAACACATTATTGTCATATTGGATCATTTCCCCCATGAGTGTGTGCATTTGTGTGTGTTTCTATGTGATCTTGTGCGCGATAGGAACCCAAAGCTGCAATTACTAACTGCATCAGCACGATGTTATTCAGCCAGATATTTTTGCCTTCCATTTGCAGTGATTCATTTCACATTTTACTCAAATCTCTCAAACCTTCCTCTACAATGATGTCCGTTGACTCACTGTGGAGAATATGCTGACAGCAGATGTGCTAAATTGGCCCGGCACTCACAGAATGATAATGCATCTCATAATTAAGACAAAAATGAAAAAGACTTATCGAGCAAATTTAAGCAAAGGTTGTTTTCTAATTTAAAATCATTAGAGGAAAACAGTGAGGAAGATTGCTGGGAAATTGGTTTCTACGGCTTTTATCTGGTTATTTAAATCTTTGATTGAAAGTTAAAAGTACATTTTATAGTATAACTCCCAAAGCAATTTCAAGAAGTACTGCAATTTATTTTCAAGTATTACTTTTTGAAAGCTAGTTGTGAATACAGCACTGATATATATGCTCACCAGCTAACAGGAAGTGAACAATGAACCGGATAAATAACACAAAAATATGACCTAAGTGTCACGAGAGAACAGGTGCCGTGAATGTGTGCGCTACGAACAACAAAGCAAATACTTGTACTAGTTCTGGTAGCAGCTGTAAGCAACAGAACAACTAAACACTGCAGTCAAAAAACAAAAACAAGTACGGTAAAAATAAGTTTACGTTTTCCTGCATTCTGACACGTTCTTTAAGTGTGAAAACACACTTTCAGTGCTTTTCTTGGGATTTAAATGTAATCTGTGATTCTGAAGTAGGATGCAGTAATTCAGTCAGGCTGCTAGCCAGCGGTTGATCGGCCGGCGTTGCACCGGGCTGAGGATTTCATCGGCTCAGTGGGTAGCGTTAGCATTAGCATGCTAACGCTTACACCCCGCACGCACGCGCCGTGCTGAAAATTCTTTCTGGCTTGAAGTCTGTCAGTGTTGATTTCTGGACGAGTTCTACAAAATTAAGAGTTCATCGCAATCTAAAAATATTTACGAACTGACTTTGAACTGCAGTGTCATGGCGATACTGTAGGGCCTTTATGTTACAATAAAGGCTTCTTGAAATGGCATAATTATATAAATACAACCAACTTGAACTATGAACTTGAGTTTGGTTAAAGAGAACATGAAGAGTGAACCAAAACAGACGATGCAGGTCAGATCAGACTCACAATTATCCAACCACGATTTCTCCCCTTCAACTTGAAGGCTTGTGTCTTCATAAAGCTTTGAGCATGCTGTATGCCCTTCCAGAGCTCAAACATCTGCACACTTCCTTACCAGACCTTTTCACAATAATTCCACTTTCTACCATGAATGCAAGTCCTTATGCGCCTCGCTCGTCTTGTTGAGGCTGAGCTGAGAGCGAAGCAGCACTGTGTAATGGAAACACAGGGCAAAAATGACGCATACAAGTCCAGTTTGATTTAACTAAACCACAACAGTGTCTGCAAATCAATGCAAAACAAAGATGAATGCAAAGTGGGAACACGGTGATTACCTTCAACAGTAAGAACAGTCTGCACTGGGCTGACAGCATTTAAAAACAACGCCACAAGTAAAAGCTGAGAATACCTCTTAGATAAAAATAGATGTTTTATGCTTCTGTTGATTTCCTGTCTGCACAGGGTACAGAAATTGCAAATGTGCAAGAAGGCTGTTTGATGTAGGTTAGAAATACTCGTATCAGCGATTTTTCAGATTACTAAACTTGAATATAAATTTGATTTTCTTCAGATTTTGAGCTTCTCTGTAAAGAGGGCAACCTCATATGGAAGGAAGAGTCTGTAGAGCACACTGCCCACCAGACGGGAAAATATCAATCTACTGTATTAAGTTTGATTTATTGTTTTGGATAAACGTCTCGTCTTTTCACTCCAAACAGAGAAAGATGGGAAATTAGAAAAAGAAGACATACAGATGGAATTATAAAGTGAACAAACAATAACAAGGTAGAGGGACAAGGAGACTGTGAGATGAAGGTATGGCGACTGAGGCAGACAGGCAGATGGAGAGAAGAGTGAGCAAATAAGAGAGAGTTTGGGATGGATGGATGCTGTGATATCAGTGAAAGTAAGCAGGGCAGAAATTGTTGAGCTGGTTGTTTGGACAGATGGCTGTCTGTGTGCTAATTACAGACTGAGTGCTTGACACTGTGAACACAATCAAAGAGGAAACTAGCTTTGTTTGTTCAGCTTCACCCACACATAGGCATGCACACAGAAAAAAAGACACTTATATACACATTAAACACCAATGAAAACAGTTTGCAATGCCACAGTGAGGCAAAGGCAAATACACAGAAACTCACATTAATACTTACAACGAGACCCAAAATGAGACCTGTACTGAAAATACTCTTATCACAGATTTACTATGTACTACTCAAATGGGTAGACACACTTTGCATAAATTCTAGAGGACAACTGGATCACACTAACCTTTTGTTGTTTATTTTTGCTTATAAAACTAAATATTTTTGTGAGTTTAAAGAGCCATCATCCCTGATGATTTACTTTTCGTTCCCTGGTTAAATCACCTATACTCCTCTACTACACAATTCTCTTTGTCCTGTCAAAAACATCTAACCAGCACCTTCTGACTTTGTAAATACCAAAACTGTGATGTTTTACATGCGTAAAAGTCTACATTATCAACACATCAAGAAGCCACAATCATTGCCAGATGTTCAATGAACATGAGATAAGCTGGAAGCTCTCTAAAAGATGCTACATCTCAGTAGAGAAGCATCAAAAAGTAAACAACAAAATGCTAAATAAACAGAAAAATCAGCAGACAGTCTATAGGGGCGGCCTGTAAGCGATGGATGGATGGATGGATGGATGGATGGATGGATTTGCTGTGCTATAAACTGATGCACAATGGGCTTTTCTTCTGTTAAATGTCCTACAGAATTGCTGCTCAAGGAATGAGGTTCTTGCCCTGTGAGGGACTGGTTACTTGTGAAGTGTGTACTCTGCCTCTCACCCAGCGACCGTTACGATAGGCTCTAGACCATAGGTGTCAAACTCTGGCCTGCGGGCCAAATTTGGCCCACAGTGTAATTACATTTGGCCCGTGAAGCCATATCAAAGGACAATTGGAGCTGGCCCACCAGTATTGGAGCCTACAACACATGTACTGCTAATACTACAAATCCCAGAGTGCTCTGCTGGTGTTTCAGTGCAAAAATCATGACAAGACCCATAAACGCCCTCTCCCCTGTTGACAGTAGTCACAGAATAAGTAGTTTTTAAAGTCTTTTCAGGACGTGTTTTTTAAGCTAAAGTTGTCCCTCAGAGGGCTCACTTGACCACGGTGACCAACTGAAACGGCTTTGCCGTCGATTGTTGTTGTTTGCGGATGTCGCTTGTGCATCTGATTTACAGCCGTGCTAGAAGATGCAAATACAAATATTCTGTCTCCAAACATTTTTTAAAAAATGTACAATTTTTAATGCGTTAAAATCTTTCTAATTAAGTAATCGAAATTAACGCGGCCTTAGTCTATACATAAGGAACAGCTTAGCCTCCCCAGAGCCTGGATGTCAACTTTCCTGAAGCAGAGTGGGATCATCTCAACAGAGAATGCAAGGTTTTTGTTCTCCTGTTAATTTTGTATGTGAAATTCTATTTATCAGTTTCTTCCACTTATCCAGTCCAGGGTTGCAGTGCATGTGTAGCTTATCCTAGTTGTCATGGTGCAAGTAGCCGGGTACAGTTCTACTTTTACAGGTTGGCAGTTTGTGGCAGAGCTAACACAGAGAGACAGAACCATTCACGATCACATTCACACCAATTAAGCTAACAAGTACAGTATGTCTTTGGACTGATGGAGGAAGCTAGAACGCACAAAGGGAACCCACACTGGCAAAGGGAGAAGATGCAAACTTCATACAGAAAGCTGGTTGATTTGAATACAGGATCTTCTCGCTGTGAGGTGACTGTGCAAACCTGTGCATCACTGGTACAGTTTACTTAGGAAGTTCTCATCTCACACAGCATAATATTTAATCGGTTCATACTCATGAGGCTTATCATACATATAAAATACAGTACCACTCTAAAGTACATTTATTTTTTAAATGTTTCCTGTAACTAGTCAACCATCCAAAAATGGAAAATTTCATTTCAAGTAAAATATTTTTTTTACCGGTTTTATGACATTTTATTTCCATGTGTTTTTGCATCCTCAAAGAAGCAAAGCAAACACATAGATCTGGAAATTTGTAATAGGCATTTTTTTGTTTTGTTATTTTACTGTTTTCTAAAGAATTCAGTATTATTACAAAAAAAGTATTTGTCCTCTAGTTGTAAACACTGGCCCTGAAATACATCCTATCTCAAGGAGCTATTAATAGAATTGTCTATTACATCTGAGAATTGTTTGTCAGCAATGACAGGAGGCTCTGTTGATGTGTGAGTCAGCACTGTGTACGCTGATACACGCTGTTAGCACCCAGTATTCCAGAAATTAAAAATATTTATTTTAAAAGGTACAATGGCTGTTTTCGTCCTGCTGAAGCACGTATGATCAGCGAGTCCTGGAAAAGGACAGCGTTTAGTTTAAATGAGCTGCAGTGATTTTTTTACTGGCACGAAGTCTTCCCTTTGTAGTCTGTTCACTGAGATGTGATTAGTTTTTTTTGGTTGTTGTTGTTTTTCTCTATAATTTAATGCATCTGTGACTTATAGGTGGACACTTCAACCTCCCCCACACTAGCCAAAACTAAAAAAGAATAACCTATGAGGCGACAGACTGTCTCTACCTTTCTTTTTTAGTGAAGAAAAACACAAACATTATAAAATGGCTTATTTCCATAAAAATGTTCCAGCAGGTAAGTCAGTTTCGGAAAACACACCACAGCAATACAATAAACACAGTTTAAAAAAAATATAAAGGGCGCTTTATACCCAAAAAGCTGCAAGTCGTTCCAAAGGACACCACTGAGTGCATATATTCCCATCTGCCCAATTACATAAAATGGATCGTGTTCAAACTATGATATGTGTTTCAGACACATATCACATGCCATGCCAGCATCACATGCCAGTAATTGAACTGAAATGACAGAGTGCTTAACTAACAACTGTGGAACTATGAAAATGAAACCTCTCTTTCCCTCAGGTAGATGCATCTATTGCAACTTCAGGGCTGATGTCTTCGGATCCCATGCCACAGAGCACTAATTATTATTATTATTATTATTGGTCTGTCCAGAGTGTACTCTGCCTCTCGCCGCATGGCAGGTGGGTCCAAGACCCAGGGATCATGGCATTACCAATTCATTGGACGCCATCAATCAAAAACACATCCACAGCTGGTTCACTCGCATGAATTTCAGCGGCACACTCATGAGGATTTATGGATTAATGGGGAATTTAGTATTTATACTTTTTGGTGATATTAAACGCTACCAAAAAGAGAAACCTTGACAGTTTAGTTTAGATATGCAACTGCAAATTAAACTCTGACTTCATCTCCCGTCTGTCTGCCTCGTGAACCCTCCTTACTTATTCCTTTCCCTATCTATTCAAGGCCATGTGTAAGCTTGTTGCATTAGCAAGCCACCCGATACATTCCCACATCCCTTCACAGCTCAGTCACCTCCAAGCAGCCTCATTATCAGGAAACATAACGAGTGGGGTCTTAACGAGCTTAACGAGGGCCTAACGAGGTGTTGGTGTCTGTCGTTACCTTGGCGTCTGGTTGTGCCTCATCAGGCAGCCATAGAAAACAAGGTAACGGGCACCAGATGTTCTGTTAGTTTTAGTTGTTGTCTTCTGTTGCTTATTTTTTCTTTTTTACCTGAACTTTATTTGGAATTTTTTCACACTTTTCTAATTGAAAATGTTGGTTAAAATGTAATTATTTGCAACAAATTCTTAATGTTTTTACATCAAAGCAGGAACAGCAAAAGGTTAAAGATGGCTACATTCGGTGTCCTGCAGTTACTGATCGTTCTTTATCATGGCTGTCTGTAGCACTTATTGGAGTCATCCTTAAATATAGCAAATCTTTTTTTCTGTTGTAAAAAGTGACTGTCATGAAAAGGATGTTTGGTTTGAACTCCTTTGGCAGTCGTCTGTTGGATCGGGTCTACTGGAAGATAAATCATTAGGTAGTTTGCATCTGTACTTGAGTTACTCCCAACAAAAGGTTTGCTTAGGATATTAAGTCATCATGTGAAATGGAACTAAATAGTCATAATAAGATGATGGATGAACACCACTGAGTGAAACACTGTCAAAACACAAGAATCCAAAAATGACAAAAACACTAACTGTGCCAAACCAGACATAAAGCCCAGCCATATGTGGCTCTTCTGACTTCCATCTTTGTAATGCAGACTTTTACAATCTTAATTGAATTAGATTCCGTATTATTTATATAGCACCAAATTACAACAAGCAGCTGCCTCAAAGCCCTTCATATTGTAAGGTAAAGACCCAACAATAATTGCAGAGAAAGCAATCAAAACAGCCCTCTGTGACCAAGCTCCTGGCGACAGTGGGAAGGAAAAACTCCATTATAACAGAACCAGGCTCATACAGTGTGTGTATATGTAT